>WTSP01026644.1:0-35240 GCA_025331215.1 Actenoides lindsayi | reverse complement strand
AGATCCCCTCTCAGGCTTCTCTTCTCCAGGCTAAACAGCCCCAGGGCTCTCAGCCTCTCCTCATCAGAGAGATGTTCTGGTCCCTTCAGCATCTTTGTAGCTCTCTGTTGGATTCTCTCCAGTATTTCCCTGTCCCTGTTGAACTCAGGAGCCCAGAACTGGACACAACACTCCAGCTGTGGTCTCACTAGTGCAGAGTAGAGGGGGAGGAGAAACTCCCTCGACCTGCTGGCCACACTCTGCTTTATGCCCCCCAGGAGACCATTGGCCTTCCTGGCCGCAAAGGGCCCATTGCTGTCCCATGGAGAACTTACTGTCCACCAGGATGCCAAGGTCCCTCTCCATGGGGATGAACATAAGCATTATTTTCTTGAAAACAGTAATTCTACAGTTAAACAAAAAGTGCCATAAAGCAGCCTTGAAATTCTGAAGGCAAAAAACATTGTGTGCAAACAGATAAATGGCTTTTGTGTTACCTGCACTGCAGAAATATTGAACTCCAGAGGCATAAGATCAGAATGGTGTGTAAGCAGCAGGAAGATAATGGATAAAAACATCCTGTGCTGGTAACAGAGAGCTCTGCTACTAGAATGATGTTCAGGACACTGTTCATGTTCAGCGCATGACCAATGTCACGTTTGTGTCAGGACCAGAGGGCCTGCAGCACAATCACACCACAGCACAGACCCCTCTATCAGCAGAGGAGCCTGCACCCTGGTGAGACCACCACACTACCTCTGACTGCCAGCAGAAGATCCTGCAGTGGAACAGCAGGAGGGTGGCAAGAAGGTTGCCACCTATCACGTGTGACAGCCCAGTTCCTGTTATCCTGCTGGAAAGCAGGTGTAGAATCCAAACAAGGGAAAACAGACATTGGGTAAGAATCTGGCAGAAGATCAGTGGAAGTAGCAGGCAGCAAGATTTGTGTACAAACAAGAGCAAGTGGGTAAAACTCAACTTGCAGACTTTGTAAATAAATATGCCCTTCTTTTAAGATCTCAGGCTGAATTTTATTATGCTAAGCTCCTTATATTTGTCATCAGTGCTGGAGTACACATGGTGAAGCGCATGTGAGTGCTACCATTCGTGGGTGATTTGTTTGGGTCAACATAGAAATTCTGATTAGGACCAGATTGTCACCACAGATCTCCCAGTGAGGGGTTCTTAACTCTGGTAGCAACTGAATGGCTGTCCTTGAGGAGATGACAAGAGCTGTAAAGTGAAGAGAGAACTTCAGTCCTTCAGAGTTGCAAGGATTAATAGTCACAACCTCATCTTCTTTGTCTCTTGAGGCAACACATTTCTTCAAGTCTTATCCCTGCCCCTACTTTTGTTACTGCAATAAATCCAAGCTTTACACTCCTGCCAAAGCTGACACAGCTCTGGCACTCAGGCCTCGCTCTGTGACGTTTGTTGCCTCATCTCTGCCAGTTCTCAGCTTTGCTATCCATTATCCCACGTTACCCTGAACTACCTCCATGTGTCCTTCCAACGGCCACCTGAAAACACAACCTCCCATCAGCACCACACTACCAGGCATACAGTAAACAGGCTGTTACCCTAACCTGGTCATTTAAGGTTTCCATTAAAAATTCAGTACTACCAACCTAGTTACAGCAAATTAGGTTCACTCAATACAAACAACATGCTTACACTTTTCTCTAACCTGAAGATTTTGAGTTCAGAATGTCTCAAAGATGTAAGCACACAACAGAGCAAAGCTACCACCTCCTGCCAGCACTGTAAGAAACAAGCACTACAATTCTCTAGCACCTCTTGAGCCAGGAGTCTCAGAATTTCATGAGGTTATAGTAAATAATAAAGTGTAGCAGAAGCAAAACTTATCAACTATTTCAGTAAAACTGCAGACATTTGTTGGGATAATCCCAGGAGCAGTAGACTGACTCACCAATTTCTCACAGGCAGCTTCATCTATAGGTCCTCCTATTTGTTCCTTGATGAAGTACATATCTTCTTCCAGGACAAGACCATAGGACTTCATGACTTCTTCTAGTTTATTGGAAGTGATTAGGTGCTCAAACATTTCAACAGAAGCAGTTTCGTGCTGTGAAAAAAAAACAAACAACAAAACACAACAGAACACCTAAATGTTGTATTGCAAAGTTGAAGCATCTTTCCTGCAGTGAAACAGCTTTCTCCTCACCCAGCAGCAGTGCCTGGTAGAGCCCCTGGACACAGTGGTGTGAAGGGGCAGCACTTGGGTGATTTTCTATTCATTTTGTAGAGAACTAAAAGGAAATTACCCCATCTACAGAGTCCAGAAACACACTCTTTGTTAAGTAGAGATGTTGATTTTGTATTTAACAAACAGCAGCAAGAGAGTTATAACTGCTAAAAGACAAAATAACCAATTCTGGTGTGCAGAAGATTAACAAGTTTACTCAGACTGATTTTGTTTAGCCACTACAAGCAGACAGAAGCCTGGAAGGACTGTGTTACATTTCATGATCACGGGAAACCCTGGAAACTCTGTTCAAAGTCTCTGAAAGTTTGACCTCTAAACACTGTAGTAAACATCTTGGCCTTGAATTGTAAACTGGAACGGATGTTCCCAATCGGTGTTTTGCAGCTGTAAACTACATTCTGAGCTTTGCAATATGCACAATGCTGTCTTAAAACCATCCCAGTGCAGTCCTAACAAATTCTGCTTCTTCAGAGTCACACTACAGGCACTGACAAGACTGAGACCTTCCACTTCTCCTGGGGCACCCAGCATGACAGCTGCAGGAAGAGGACATGAGCACACACCAGATCTCCTGAACGTACACGGGAGTTCAAGAGCATTTGCACTTCCAGGGGAGAGATGCTGGTGACAAAGATCTCTCCACACTTCTCTCTGCTTTGCTAGTAAGGCTGCATCTGCTCATGGCCATGCTGAGGGGGTGACGTTCCCCAAACAAGCAGTTAAAGAGAACAAGGAAATCATCACAAGATTAGAAAACAACAATCTGTTTTTAAATTACTCCATCAAAATGATGATCACTATATTTTCACAAGCACTGGGAGTCTTTAAAGATTAATTATTCTCCCTTGAAAAATTTCATTTTGTATTTTTACTTTAATAGCAAAAAGCCTACCTTCCACTTCAAATCTGGACGAGTGAGTGGAATAAATCTGCCATCAAACATGTGTGAAAACGGCCCATGACCTTGAAAATAAAAATTTACAGGTTTAATCTGAGACCTGGTTGTCAGTAAAAATAAGTACTACTGCATTTAACACAGCCCCTTCCATTCCCCACCACAGGCAAGTACTGCAGGAACACCAAGACCAGTAATCACTCTGTCAGCCCTGAAGAAAATATGTAGCTATAAAATAACCGTAACAAATTTTGAAAGGGCCACTATTTTTCACCCTGAAATGTTTTTAAGAGACCTGAGGACATCACAGGAGGACATGAACACTTCAGCAACTGAGGGCAGAACTTCAAACACCATATGGAAACAAGACAAAAAGGAGCTAAGAGGGCTAAAGATTCTCCAAGTGGAGTTGCCTCCACAGGTGTACTCTGGACCAACCAAGAACAGATAAATCCTGTCTTGGAACATGGCCACGCACAGAGCAACCCAAACCAGCTCTCACATTTTAATCTCACAGCCAGGTTAGCTTTCAAAGAGCAAAATGTCATCTCAGGGGTTGCTTACCCAAATCATGACAAAGCCCAGCAATTTCTACACAGAGGATATCTCGTTGGGTTATATCCAGTTCGGGTTGTCTGTCCCTCAGTGCACGAACCAGACATCCTGCTAGGTATCCCACCCTGTGCAGGGGGAAGAAAAAAAAAAAAGGGAGAAAGAGAGGGAATACAGTAGTAGTTTAGGCTGAAAAAAAAAAAGAAGAGTACTTCACCTATTCTCTTTTGCTCCATTAAGTCACAGCCCTTGCCTAAGCAGCAGCACACAACAAACACTCAAACCCTGACCTGCAAAAGAACCCCAGGCAAACTATTTCCCATAGCTGAGTTTTTGCCATCAGTAACACATCTGAAAGGAAAAAGGCAGGAGGTGCCACACCCAAAACACAGAGACAAGAGCACCCTGCAGTACTGCATAACACACCACCGCACAGCCAACAGCAGCACGGGTCTGGAAGGGTCACAGCTCCCATGTCATCCCTGGACTTGTCAGTGCAACTACAAATGTCGACAACAGCCACCAAAGCATCCTGTTCTCCTTTCCAACTGCTATTTGAACAATACTTTCTGACAGTTATTTCGCTTCTGTTCGTTCACTTCATGTCTGATATTTGATCTCACCGAATGGGACCCTCTGTTCTCATGATACAAAACCATCAGCAATGAACATACAGCACATATTCCTATTTCACAGGCTCTACACCACCTTCCTTTCCTACTTGCCTCAACAGTCCCCCTCACAGAACATCTTAAAGCAAGACAAGATGTTATGAGACAAGGTAGTTATCTTTTTTTAGACCAAATTTTACTGTTTGGTGTTTTTTTACTAGCCCAATAAGCACACAAAGCTCACCTCTCTATTTTAACCAAAAAGTTTCAGTTTAAAAGAAATGGAAAAACTGAAAAATTTCAGTTAAAATATTTTAACTGAAAAATTTCTACAAAAATCTCTGAAATGATACACAAATTGAGGACAACTGTCCTAAGTTTAACCATATAGATAATTGAACTGAACAAAAGAAACTGTTGTTGATAACACTGGAGTTTCCAGACTCCTGTTATGAAAGCTTTGTTTATATTCATCATATTTTTGTCTTTCCAGGTTTACCAGATGCAATCAATTCCAGCTTGCCTCACTAATTTGACCCTTCTGCAGTAATTGTTTGCATTTCCTTAGTGTCACAGGTCAGGGGCAGAAGCCAAACTTACTACACAGTATTTCAGCACTACCAAAAGCAATCTCAGGCTGGCCAGGTCACCCACATAGAAACCACTGACCAACTTAATTTCTCTGCACCTTGGGATATATCTTTAAAACAAGCTTCGACTTGTCAGTAATCGGCTTCTCTGTAGAGTATGAACGACCAAGCAACATACTGGGAATCCTCATGTCCTTCATCTGTCTCTGTTTAACATATTCCAGCTAACAGATGACCATCTGCCATCGATTGCATAAAGCACACATAGCTACAAATGTATTATAGATAAAGTGGGTTTTAGCTGTATATTAACTCAACTGTATTTAACCCAGTATAAGGATTACAACCATCTGGCAAGTCACAGAATCATACAATGGTAGGGGTTGGAAGGGACCTCTGGAGATCATCGAGTCCAACCACCCTGACAGAGCAGGGTCACCCAGGGCAGGCCACACAGCAACAGATCCAGGTGGGTCTGGAAAGTCTCCAGAGAAGGAGACTCCACAGCCTCTCTGGGCAGCCTGGTCCAGCCTCTGTCACCCTCACAGCAAAGAAGTTCCTCCTCATGTTGAGCTGGAACCTTCTATGCTCAAGTTTATACCCATTGTTTCTTGTCATATTACTAGGTACTACAGAAAACAGATTGGCCCCTTCCATTTGACACCCACCCTTCAGATATTTATAGGCATTAAGGTCCCCTCTCAGTCTTCTCCTCTCAAGACTAACCAGTCATTTATAGCATTTGTCCCATTTATGTATGGTACCCTTCCCAGGTTTACACTTTAAAATTCAAACTCTGACCACAAAGAACACACAGCACTCTCACTTTTCAATTAAGGAGGGGCAGAAATCTAATATTCATCCATCTTAAAGGTTTCTTTATCTGTCTTCATTAAATGAAGTTCAAGGGAAGGGGTCATAATCACACAGGATACCCAGGAACACACGTGAGACCCAAAGGTGCCACCACAGCCGTCATCACCAACACCCAAAGGCAGCAGTGCCCCTCGGCTGGCTCTCCACCTTAAAAACAAAGGTGGGGAAATCCAACTCATCTCCTTACCCTATGGAATGTTCAAAGCGGTTGTGAGAAGCTCCTGGGAAAACAAAGTAGGTGCCACCCAGCTGCTTAATGTATCGGAGGCGCTGGAACTGAGGGGTGTCGATGATTCGAACCAGAAGGGGATGGATTTCAATGTGCCCGTGAATTGGATCGTTAAAAACCTACAAAAGCCAGACAATAGCGTCATTAACATTTAAAATTTGACTTTGAAAAGAAAGAGGCCCCAAGGTGAAGGATATCTCCAACAGTCAGGTATTTGGTGGGAAAGGGCAATTGTTTTGTTTTGTTTTCTCCTCTAAAACAACCACATCCTGCCGACTCTGTATCAATATTTATCTTGGAGAACTACTTCAGAAAAAGACAAAGCTGCATGTTTCCGAGGGCAAGGGAACTAAAGTCAAAACCTCTAAAAACGTTAGGTGCATCGGTGTCATTCCCAAAATTAACACTTGAGAAAACCATTGTCTTATTAATCTGTTGTTCCAGTTAAAGCAGCCACTGCGATACCTGTCTGACAGACTCTGGAAAGAACCATTTGATTTCACATTATTCATGCTTTTTTAAGTTTTCTAAAGCAAAATTTTGCAGGCTGGAAATTGATTCTTACTTTTTTCATAAAAGAAAATGCAAAACCCAAGATAACTGAAATATGAAAGTACTCCCTGATCATCCCATAGCATGTGTCTTAAGAGACATCCGAGTAACTACAGTTACCA
Organism: Actenoides lindsayi; assembly: GCA_025331215.1. Taxonomy (NCBI): domain Eukaryota; kingdom Metazoa; phylum Chordata; class Aves; order Coraciiformes; family Alcedinidae; genus Actenoides; species Actenoides lindsayi. Next base: position 28,607 of record WTSP01026644.1, on the reverse strand, counting down.
GAGAAGATAAACACACACATTTAATCCTTGCCTCAAAACAGCAGATAAAACCAATTCATCACACACATATCTTGGTCAAATATCGAGGCAAATAAAGTTTTCCTGTGTCCTGTCTAGTGCTGGTCGCAGAGCTGCCTGGGCTCTAGCAGACATGCAGATGACAGAGGAAAACATGCAGGCCTGGCCCCAGTTAAACCAACATTCACCACTGAGAAACCACTGGACACCACAAACAGTGGAAGTGAGGAGGAGCCCCTTTACCCAGGCCTGGGGCTAAACTAATTAAAAAAAACCAAACCAAACCAAACCAAACCAAAAAAAAAAACAACCAAAGGGAGGCTCTACACAAAGGGATGTGAAAGGGGAGCTTCTCAACCCCTTTCCAACAGCTCATCTGCTCCTTCAACCTCTCACAGAGCCAGGTGCCCACATAAAGCTCTCAACAATTCTTCTGGTTAATGTGGTTTTTCAAAGGAGAAGGGCTCGAGTTGGCTGCTCCGCAAAGGCACAGGCACCTCTGGAGCTCCAGCTGGCACCAGCGAGCCAAAGGGCAGGGAGCAGGGGGATGCCCTGGCAGATACCTTCATGATGTCGGTGTCCTGCTGCCTCAGCTTGTTCAGGCAGGCCAGCACCTGCAGTCTCTCAGCTGGGAGGCTAGAAAGGAAAAAAAGCACATTAAGGGCAAAGCGTGCAATGCATTTCCCTTCAGACTTTGCAGTGCATATGGAATTACTTGGGCAACGTCATGGCACTCTGATATTTGTTTTATTCTGTTACAGAAATACATTTTTTTTGCAACTTCTTCACAAAAATACTGAAAGCATTTATCCTTCTGAAGTATAGAAGGAAGAGAACCGAGCCACAGAAGTTGTCTGTAAAGCTACGTAAGTGCTTCTCCCACTTACAGAGAACCGAGAAATAGAAACACCAGGGAATACACAATTCTTTCATCAATTTCTTTTAGGGAAAGTCAATTTTGGCAAGAAGTCCTTTAAATTTCTGGGGATGACAACAACGCAGTGCCTGAGTAACTGATGTTGTTTAAGGCTGAAAAATTCCTTAAACTAAAACATCAATGTCCCAGTAAATTCTCTTTACAAAAATTTCTTTCAGTTAGTCAACTCTGTGTTAAACCCAGTTTAATTTTGCCAAATGAAGTTGAACTTTATATAAATTAATTTCAACTCCAACAGCGGAACCACCAGAGCTTAAAAGATGCTCTGATTTTGTTGAGAACTAATTCTTCTATTTCGTAGAGATATTTTGCTGTCACTTTTAATAGGTTATGAAAGGTCCCTTCACAAGACACAGCTGGGCTTTCAGTGCAGGTGCTCTGTTGGAGCCTCAGCAGTCCAAGAGGGCAGGCAGGAAAATTCTGGAGGGAGAGATAATAGACTATTACAGACACTTTTATTAACTCTGATGCAAGAGTCCTTGTCCTTGAGCTAATGGCTTTGGCCTCACGATGACAGCAAACACTTTACCAAGTACAGTTTGCTACCTTTGACACTCAGCAGCAGTTGACCACCATGAGATCAGCTTTCCATCAGTCTTCCAATTTAAACTTCAACAGAAAGCAATGCTGTTAAATGTCAACTATCAGCCAAAAATACTGCTTGGTGCAGTAGATATTTTAATCTGAATAGTTTAATAATCCACAATCCATAAAAAAAACTTATGCTGTGAGCAGCTTCTGTCTTACCACTGAGTGTCCCTTTCCCCAACAGGGAGCTCTTGGGCTGCCCACAGACTGTCATGAGTCTGCAGTTGTCCCCACTCACAAGCAAGCTGGAGAGCACTGGTGGTGGTGCCCAGTCCAGGAAGTCACTTCACATCCTGAGCAGCTCAGTCTGTGGGGACAGTCACAAACACCCAGATACAAGGGAGATCCTCAAAGAGCCCACTATTTACAGGGCAACAGAAGGCACCTAACACTGGACAAGAAGAGGACCACCTGCATCTACCTGCCCTTCTTGCTGTCTGCTAAGAGGAGATGAACTCTGCCATGGTGGAAGAGCCAAGGAACCCTTCCACAGCCAGCAAACCAGCAGCCTGTACACACCTATCCTCAGGCTCACAGAAAAAGCAACTGCAACTGCTCTTTGAGGTCTGACCTGAAAACTGGACCAAGAGCATTCAACTGCTGCTTACAAGAAAGGTGTAACCCTTTGGAGCAGAGGCACAGCAAGCTGTGGCAGGACCAGCTGGGCTGTGAACCAAGAGCCTCCACTGCCACCCTCAAACAGATCAGGGACAGCAAAGCCAGAAGCAATCTGCTTCCAGCCATATACATTCACTTCCATGGAGAAGTTCTCTTTTAAAGACACTTGTCTAACATGCAGAACCACACCTGCACTAGCAGCATCTTTGCACCCTGAAAACCTAACATCCAAACTTGATGTATGGAGATTACCCTCAACGTGTTCTTAACTGAGGTCTTCAGTAGGTATTGCTTCAAAGTGTGCTGATAATGGAGATCAAACAGTACAAGGGTGGTTTTGAACGATCTGTAACGCTGCAAGAGATACAGCAGCATTGCCACAGAGCCACACAATAGACCTCAGCTAACAACAGTCCCAAAAGATACTCTGGGTCACACCAAGTGCACGAGATAGGAGTTCCTGTTCCAGGGCACAGCTCCTCCGGCAGCCGAGACAGCAAAGCTGCCCGCTGTCCTTGGAAGGCTGGTGAAAGCTGACACAATCACAGAAGGGTCTGCGTTGGAAGGGACCTTTAAAGACACTTCCTCATCCACCCCTCCCTGCTTTGCTCGCATCCTCCCTCTTGCCACACGTGACCAGGATGAGATAACCCCTTTCCTGCTGCCACAAGGAACTTCACTGTTCCAGCAGGGTCAACCAGACAGCCCTGCTTATCTACTTATTACCCGTGTTTAACAAGCAGCATGTTTAGCAAGCAGCGTGCCACACACCGCACAAAACACCCTCTGCCAGGAACACGGGAACGCACGGGAAACCCACAGCTCTGCCTCCAGCCCCTGCCCGCCCGAGCTCTCCCCGCTGGCTGCCCAGGAACAGCAAGGAACTGGACATAAGCACCCATCACCACCCTGTCACAGAGAAAGGATGAAAGCTACTGTAGGACACAGCACGGAAGGGATCACTCTCGAGTGCGAGGCTGAGATGTTTTAAGAAAAGCAGAAGGCTCTAGCCAGTTCTCATCCCACTCGCAGCATTTTCAGCTTCACAGAAACGAGACGTCAGACCCCACCGAAGGAAACACCTTGCCAAAAAAACTCACAAGCGAGCCATTCTATACCCCCCACGCCCACTCTCCATACTGACCAACAGCCGTTAGACTGCACTGCCTGTACCACAGGCTCAGGGAACTCCCTGGCTACCGGCAGTCAGCGCTACAGGGCCCGGCCGATGAGCCGCTGACAACAGCCTGCAACTGCCCAGCGTGTCCGAGGGTGCAGCTGGGCACCTGGTGCTCGGACAGCAGCGAGGTGCTCAAAGCAACCAATCTCCTCGGGAGTCTCTAAAGCGAAACTAGACGGCCACTGGTTATTTCAATAATTACCTTCTACCACAGTAACAAATAAAGCCTTTAGCCACTTTCCTCATCATACCACACCAGTCCTACCTGCACAGAAACACAGAACGTTAGGGGTTGGAAGGGACCTCTGGAGATCATCGAGTCCAAACCCCTGCCAGAGGAGGATCACCTAGAGCAGGTCACACAGGAATGTCCAGGTGGGTTTGGAAAGTCTCCAGAGAAGGAGACTCCACAACCTCCCTGGGCAGCCTCTCCCAGGCTCTGTCACCCTCACTGTGAAAAAGTTTCTCCTTGTTTACATGGAACCTCCTCTGTTCCAGCTTGGACTCATTGCCCCTTGTCCTATCATTGGATGTCACCGAGCAGAGCCTGGCTCCAGCCTCCTGATAATCACCCTGTACATATTTATAACCATTACTGAGGTCACCCCTCAGTCTCCTCTTCTCCAAGCTAGAGACCCAGCTCCCTCAGCCTTTCCTCGGCAGGGAGATGTTCCACTCCCTTCATCATGTTTGCGGCTCTGCGCTGGACTCTCAAGCAGTTCCCTGTCCTTCTTGAGCTGAGGGGCCCAGAACTGGACACACTATTCCAGATGTGGCCTCACCAGGGCAGAGTAGAGGGGGAGGAGAACCTCTCTTGACCTACCAACCACACTGCTTCTAATACACCCCACTTTAAACAGCTGCAGCTAAAAGCCTTCTTTCAAGAAAAGCAAAATTACTTTAAGGACTCCTCAACGTCTTACCTCATCCGAAGCTCAACCCTTATGCCATGTCACCTTGAGTCACACCTGCTCTCCTTTCTGTACTGATGGCCACACCCAGGCACCCACTCTTTCACCCTTCTCAAGTTGTGAGGGCAGCCAGGATGTCTCAGTGTACCAGAGACAGGGCCCTTCATCCTCAGCGTGGTGTTAACTCTGACAAGTTTCCAGCCAAGGAGCCAACCTGCACAGCAAAGTACTCAAAACCTCTGGCAGACAAGCAGGGCTCTGCACTTGTGTACACCTGCCAACCAACCACCCTCCAAACCGCCTGAGGTCCACCAACCACAACATCAACAAACAGCTTTAGCGGAACAGTTGGGTGCTGAGAGAAATTTGGAGGAAGCAGCGCAAGACAGGTTAGCAAAGGACTAAAGAAAAGACATTCAAAGATTAAAAAGCACCAGGAAGTTTGTGGTGACCAAGCAGGTTCACATCCCAGGAGAGGTGAGCACACCCAACCCCAGCTGGGCAGAGAAGTGGCAGCCGGAGGCCTTCAGACAGGTAGGAAAGGATGACAGGATACCTTTATGGTCTCTCCTCTTTCATAAGAGCAAGAAAGTATATTCACCACCAGAAAACTTACCATGGTTTTGGGAACAGTCATTTCCCTCACTGCTGAGAAAAATCTTTTACATGCTTTAGGACGGCATTCAGTATTCCTGTGCTCATGGCCTGTGACTGTTACCGAGATAGGAGTGAGACTTTGCTGGCCTGCCCACACCTCACAGACGAGGGCTGTGGCAGCTTACGGTGGCCACTGAACTCCACCACTCGCCCACAGGCCCCTATTCTGTCAGGGCATACACCAACATCTCCTTTTCTGTATCAGCCCACCCTATTGCAGCAGGCACAACAAAGAGCAAAGCCCCAGTGACTGCTGCAAGGCTGACATTTCAACACCTGGGATTTGTCTGAGGAGGCTGGGTGAAAGGCAGACTCCACAGCACAGCACCCACTCACCATCTCAGAAATCCCTGCTAGAACCAGAGCAGCATTAACCTTAGGCCAGGAGGAAAGTTCTCATCAAAATCCCTGAAGCTTACACTGGTGTTCCTATGAATGCTTAAAAGATTATTGTGCTACAGGCGGTGTTCCCGTTAGAGCTCATTCTCAACAAATGCAGTTTTCTGCTCTTCAGTTAAAGAGCAACCAGCTCCTCCACTCTGGATGGCTCCGGGATCAGCAGGGGAACCGGGAAACTGTTCTGGGGGTTTGAGACCAGCCACCCAGAGTCCGTTCCACCACACACACCCCCTTGGACTATCCGTACAGCCGAGCTCTCGGGCATTTAGGGTGGAAATGGGACAAAGCCACCTGATCCGATCAGGAAACATCCTCTCCCCGAGCTCGCCGGTGCGGACGTGGCCTTGCGAAGCAGGGACCGGTCTGCAGCAGCTCCCGGGACTCCCACGCCCTGCGGGGCCTCACCGCGGGAAGTCCCTCGAGGAACTTCCTCCGCCGGTTCTAAAGGAGAAACTGTGCCCGAGGGCGGTGGGGACCCCCCCGCGAGCCGGCCACCCCGGCCGGAGCCCGGTCAGCACCCGAGGTCCCGGGGGCTCACCGAGACTGGGCGCGGGGCGCCGTCCACCGCCCCTCCACCCCGCGGCCTCCCGCGGCCCGGGCCGGCGGGGGCGGCTCTCACCAGACGCGGGTGACCTCGAGGGCGCAGGCCGGCAGGTCCAGCAGCATGCTCCCGGTGACTCCGCTCTCTGCAGGGGCAAGCACAGCGTCAGCGCCGGGGCCCGGCCGCCTCGAGCGGCCGCCCGGCCCCACGCCCCGGCCCCAGGCGCAGCCTCGGCCCCAGGCCCCAGGCCCCGGCCCTGGCACTAGGCCCAGCCGCAAGCCCCGTCCCGCCGTTACCTCGGAAGCGGCGCAGCAGGCCGGGCTCGCCCACGCCGCAGCGGGAGAGGTGCTGGCAGAGCCGCTCCGTGTCCCACAGCCGCGGGTCGCAGCCGCTGCTCTCGGCGCCGGGGCCGCGGGGCCCCTCCGGGGAGCCCTCGCGCCGCGCACGCTTGGCGGGAGCCGCGCCCCAGCCCGCCGCCGCCAGCGGGCTCCCCATCCGCCCGGCCCCGCTGCGCTCGGATCGGCCCGGCCCGGCTCCGCTCGGCGCGGACCCGCTGGGCTCGTCTCGGCCCGGTTCCGCTCGGCGGGGGGCACCGGCGCTGCCGTGACGTCACGACAGGGCTGTCCGCCCACCCCGCGCCGGCGGGAAGCGCCGCGTCGCCTCTGACGCGGCCCCAGGCGCGGCCCCTGCGCCGCAGCCCCGGCACCGCCCGGAGGGGACCCAGCCGCGGAGGAGCGGACCCGCGGGGGGCGGGCGCGGGTTGCGGCGCGCGGTGCTGTTCGGAGCACGGCCCCGTTCGGAGCACGGCCCCGTTCGGAGCACGGCCCCGTTCGGAGCACGGCCCCGCCGAGGGCGCGTCGGTCGCTGTCGCAGGGCTGTGACCGGGGCAGGGTCGGCCGCGCGGGCCCGGGGGGAATTTGGAAAGCAAAGCACGGGCAGAACGCTCCGAGGGACCTGCGCCCCGGGGCAGCGCGGCGGGGCCTCTGCTCCCCGCCCCCGCCCGAGCCGCCTGTAACCCCGGCAGCCTCCTCTCGCTACCCCGGCACCGCGGGGGGCTCTCCGGGACCCGCGGAGGCCGAGGCGGGAGCTGCTCCCCGCCCCGGGCCGTGTTCCCCCCAGAAGCGCAGGTGCGGGCGGTGGCCGCGGCGCGGGCAGAGCGGCGGGAGCGGGACGGGCGATGCTCCCCCGAGGCGGCTTCACCCAACCGGCAGCGCAGCCCCACGGGCGGATCTGTCGCTCGTCTCCGTGGGATGAGGAGAGCACCGGCAAAAACCTAAAACTCGTGGGTTGAGATAAGAACAGTTTAGTGACGGAAATAAAATAGAATAATAATTGTAATGAAAGGCAAGATAACAGAAAAATAACCCCCAAGAAAGCCGGGTGATGTGCAATGTAACTGCTCACCAAGCTGACTGATGCTCTAGCAGCGATCAGCCCCTCCCAGTCACCCCCCTGCCAGTTTATACTATGTGTGACATCCTGTGGTGTGGAATATCCCTTTGGGGAGTTTGGGTCAGCTCTCCTGGCCGTGCTGCCTCCCAGCTTCTTGTGCCCCTCCTCACTGGCAGAGTGTGGGAAACTAAAATCCTGAACTTGGGATAAGTACTTCTTAGTGCAACTAAACCATCAGTGTGTTATCAACATTGTCCTCATGCTAAACCCAGCACACAGCACTGCACCACCTGTTAGGAAGAAAATTATCCCAGTTGAAACCAGGACATCCTCACAATGTCAGGTTACTGGGAGTAATTCAGATGGAAATCAGCACCAGCAAGGCCTGTTCATCACCCCAAATGTCAGCTCAACCACAAGGCATCAGCATCCATTAAGGTGCTCCCAAAAGACATGATGCCACAGCACTATTGCCCTCAAGGGATGTTGCTGAAGACACTCAAATCCAACTTTTTCAAGGCCCTGTTCCCAAGACATCAGAGGCAATCAATCCAGATGTGCCCCAGCTGCCAGACTCACAGTTGCTCGCAGCCATGATGACCGGACACCATTGGTCATCACAGATAGAGACAATGTGCTGGTCTCCAGCTGTCACGTCCATGAGGAACACCCCAACATCAACAAAAGCAGCTCTGCTGTGAAAAAGGTCTCTGTGGGCCACAAAGGCCACGGAAAATGCCTGAAATTTTGCCTCTCAAATACAGGAGCCCACGCAGGAGCTGGCTCCTGACAGCAGCTTCAGCCCATGGTGGGGACCCAATGCTGGAGCAGGGACAGGGTGTCAGGAGGAAGGATCAACAAAGATCAAACATTGTAAACTGCCCGTTCCTGTCCCCCTGCTCAGCTTGCAGGGAGACGTAGCAGAAAAATGTCGAGCATGAAGTTGAGCCTGGGAAAAATGGGAAGGTGGTTTTAGTTTTGTTTTTCCATCTCATTAGCCTATTCTATTTTTAATTGGCAACGAAATCAAATTATCTTCGCCAATTCCAGTGTTTTGCCCTTGATGGTAACTGGTGAGTGATCTCCCTGTCCTTACTTCAGCCCATGAGCTGCTTCATTGAATGTTCTCCCCTTGTTCTGCTAAGGAGAAGGAGTGAGAGTGTGGATGGGTGAGCACCCGGCAGCCAGCCAAGGCCAACCCACCACAAAACATTTCTGGAAATTGCTGTGTTCTTGTCACAACTTCCCCACCACGGTTCAGACATGTAGAAAACATTAAAAAAACCCAAACCACAAACCAAGCCAAATCATCATCTTGGTACCAAAACACCCTTTTCTAGGTTTTTCCTGAGGTGTCGGTATGGAGCAGAGCTTACACGTTCCACTGTCATGCTACAGTAATTTGCTTTTGTAAGCAAATGTTCCAGTCTCTCACTTCCCAGTTCTTGTTTGGAAAGTGTGCTTAATGCTCGCTGCCTGTTTCTCATTCAGCTGAGAGTCTATCCCCATCCCCTCTGGGATTTTCCGAGCTTTCCATCACCACTGTGCTGTCACCATCCAGAAATGAACCTGCCCGGTGCAGAGGCAGTCGCACCCATTTAGAGGAAACGCTCCTCTTATTTGAAGGAACCTTAGAAGACAAGAACAGGCAGATCCATTAAGGAACTCAGCGGTATGAAACAGCCTCACAGCTCCCCCATTCCCACACCCAGATGCCACCAGTGCTTGTCCTTTGAAGGAGCAATTCATCACCTGCCCATTTCCTAACTCTGCTGGTATCAAAGCCTGCCCTGCAGAGCTCAATGCCTAGATCGTACCTAAAGAGATTTTTGGAGAGGGGAAGGAGTTGAAGGACGTGCATCCTACCCCCAGGCCCAATGCATCTGGAGTGCTCATCAGAAAATTGAAGAATTCAAGAGGGATCTCACTGCATTCATGGCTTAAAAATAGCAAGGGAGGAACATCCTGAAGTGGCAGGACATCCTTCTTTGGATGGGTACAAAACCTGTGGCTATTGCACCACCAGACTGACGTGTGGCACAGCAGCAGGGGCAGGGTGACCAGATCCACACTCACTAGCAGGAAGAAAAAGAAAGTACGGCAGTAGGCATGGCATTGTTCTGAGCAGCACAAAGCCCCTGGTAACCAAAGACAGCACATGAAGAAGGGGAAGGGAGGAAAAAATGCTTCTTTAGCTTTGCACTGGCTTGCATGCAACAGAGGCAGGCCGAAGGCCCTCCCAGCCCCTCCCACCGGGAACCCCTGATTTAGCACTGGGTGTGCTGCTCTGGGTGTGCAGAAACTCCAAACAAATCCAACAGGGTGCCCCGTGATGACAAACAGAAAGCAAGGCAAGTGTGAAAGGGCGGCACGAAGAGGGAGTATTCTTGCGTAGAGCCTTGTGTGAGCTGGCACAGGCAGGACACAAGAACAACCAAAAAACCAGGATGAAATGCAAAGGGTAAGTTTATTTTTGTTACCTTGCTGACCAGAGGACCCCCGAAGCAGCGCCCGGGCAGAGCTGCAGGCACTGGGGAGCTCAGCTCGCTCTGGAGCATCTTCCAGCCAGCTGTTTCCTCCTGTATTTCAGGGATTCCCACAGCTGGAGTTTGGTGCTGTGCTTCCATCTTTCCCGCAGCAGGACAGGAATCTCAGGAATGTTTGATAAGGTGCCTCTAAGCCTGTCACAGGTTCATCCTATCTAACCCCAGATGGACTTGTCTAAGGAACAAAGCCAAACAACAATTCGTGTGTTCCATGTGTTTTTCTACACCTCAACTGCAGGTCACTTGAGCATACTTACAATCCTCCTGGCCCATCTTCCATTATTTTCCCGTGGATCTCATTTTGGTTTTCACTTCACACGTTTCTAGCAGCACTTCCCTGGTTGGCTGGACTCTGTGGAGTCCATGGTCTCAACCAAAGTTTTTGCAAGGGGTCAAGAATACCTCTTGCCCTCTCTAAGCATCTACCAGAAGAGTACTCCAACTAACCCACCCCAGCCCCATGGGTGAGAAGGGCAGGAAGAAGGAGGGATCTGCATGCAATGGGAACTCCCCCTTTAATATGGGGGATCTTTACTCCCTGGCACTCAGTGATCTGCCAGGACCCGGTTTTGGTTTCTGCTAGGTGATCCTTCTGATGGTAGAAAGGAGGAACTTGGGGAGAAGATGATTTTTGTTTAGATTGAACAACTTCCCTAAGCCCAAGTTCCTTCAGCAAAGCCAAAGATAATGGCAAGTAGCATCTGGCGAGCAGAGCCTTTGGTTGATTCATCTCATTTCATTCTTTGGGTGGAAACAAACTGGGCCAGTCTACCCTCTTCAGATGTGCTACCGTCTGCCAGAAGGTAGCACAACTGCGGAGCTGAAGACTTGCAGCACAGCCATTCATTCCTTCCAAGCCTCAGCTGCTTGAGCTCCACCTTTACACATGAAGTAGATGAAATTCTGACTGAACTCTTGCAGAGCTGTTTTTCTGTTACTGGGACCCACGAGGGCTGACACGTAGGAGAACGTGGAGGAAGCGCTTGCAGAAAAGCTGCCGCAGCTGAAGGTCACCGTGCCTCAGCCAAGAGGCAGCGCCCGATCTGGGGAATGCAGGCATGGGGTAAACTGAACTCCCTCAAACCAGGGGTTCCCTGGGGTCTGGTGTATTAACCTTCAAGATGAGGCACCGCGTGAGCCCCATGCCCATCAGCTCTGCCCAGATTCCCAGAGAGCGCGAGCGGGGCAGCCGTGAGCCCTGGCTGGGGGCAGCTTAGGAACCCACCTCTGCTTCACCTGCCCTCTAAGGCACTGCTGGCTGCTCGAGGAAGGTGAAAAGTTTGCTGAGTGACATCACCTGACACCTGCTTTTCAAGAAGAGTTACTTGGGTGATGTGTTATGTGCTTAATGCAATCATTGGAGATTACAGTAAATTTACTTTGGCCTCAAGACAGATTTAGACACATTCAGCTTATACCCTTGAAGAACCTTCACAGCACCTCCTTTGGTGTCCCCAGTTTCAGCAGTAAGCTCCTCAGGTATCAACTAACAAAAAAGCCTCTCTGTCAGTCATAGGGCAGGAACATAAAAGTGCACTTCCTAACAGGAAACTAAATAGAAAATCCGTTTCAATTCCCCCTGTGGCTTAATTGCATCCTAACCACAAATCTTCTCGAGACCACATCTTAGCACAACACTTGGGATGTGGCAAGGTAGCATTAACATACTGCTCGTGGGTGGAGGGCTAGTGAATTTAGGGTGCTCCTGGTGTTAAAAAAAAGGTTATGAAACCTTTACTTGTCTGGAAAGCTGACCAGTAGGTAAACATCGAAGCTCTGAAGCCACTTCCAGCAGTGTTAAGGAGGCAATATTTTCTGTTGGAGAACTAGTGAAAATCCATCTGGCTGGGGAAGGCCACAGTCCTGGCAGCCAGGGTGTGGTCTGCAAGGCTTGGACACCACAGCCTCAATTCTCACTTTGCCTGTGATGTTTCCCCCCTCACCCTCAGTCTCACCTTAAAGAGGAGAGAGAGCCACATTTTCCCAGCTCTGCCCCTCAACATCCCTTTGGGTTGGCAACTAGAGTTTAAACAAGCTCTGGTGTGAAAAGTCATTACAACTGAATCTGCACAAATTCACTTACTCCCCCCCTCACGCCCCAGGCAGATGTACAAGAGCTATTTTAAAAGCTCTGAATTCCTGCCAGCTCCACCCTCACCTGTAGTGCCAAAGCCAGCAGGAAGCCAGTGGGTACCAATCCAAACCAGTCCCAGCTGCGAGGTCCAAAAGGAGAAGCCCAGAACTCACCTCTGCTACCTCACCCGTCCCCCTGCAGCACGCCCCCCAGCACTCCAGCATCTCCTTCCTTTCTGGGGTTTTTGATTGCTTTGTGTAATGCAACCTCCTCCCAGAAACCACATCTGACTGAAACGCAAACAGCACAGAAACCTCAGGAGGGAACTGCAGGAGATCGCATGAAAGATTCATGATTTTAAACTGAAAAAATACCAAAGAAATTTGAGGGAGCATAAAAATGATTAAGGTCTTTGACATTATGGAAAATGCAGACAGAAGGCACTGTTTAATGAGTTACCACAGAAAGAGCACTGGAAATACAGCAACAGAAGTTAAAATACTTTTAATCATAAAATATTAACACATGAAGGCACTTTGAAACCGTTACAAAATGTTCAATACAAACTATTGTTTTAGCTCTTCAACAAATCAAAACCATCTTGTCTTTTTTTCCTATCATCACCTCAAAAGGTGAAAAAATCTGAACTGCATCCAGTTATAGTACATTCATTTTTCAAATGAAAAAACACTGCACCTAATGACAACCAGTAAGGATTTTAGCACCATCAGTTTTCCAGTTTCAGAGGGTGCACTGACAACGTGGTGAGCAGACAGGCCAGGAGAGAGCTGCACACGATGCTCAGCTAAAATCAAATCAGCCAAACACTGTCACACAGCACTGCTGAGGGATGTGTGCTGTTAAGCCTGACCATCTGCTCCCCCCCAGGAGGGGAGTTTTTGCCACACTCCACAAAACCAAAGCAGACTGCTGGAAGTGAAATCAGGATTCTCTGTTCCCCCCCCAACACAGGAGGCTTTTAGGGACTGGAATGCGTACCCTGAACGGTTATAACAGCTCAAGAGAGAAAGGCTGCTCCTCTTGTACTTTTTATCTCAAGATCTGAAGACAAATACTAAAAATAGAATAAAATTCAAGGAATTGAACAGAAGAATCTACATGAAACCTAGTCTTCTGCGTGACTATTTCCTCGTATGGCAGCTCTCTATGGTCAGACCTTTCAGAAAGAAGCATCTTTTTTGAAAGTAAGAAAAAGAACAACACAAAAAAAAATAAATCATATAGTTAAGTAGTTGACAATTCAAAAGCAAGTTACAGAGTATGTAAACTTTCTACTCACTGCTGAATAGGGTCTCTGCACACATACGCTTTTAAATACATATTTCTTCCATCATTACTGGCCAGAGTCATGAGCTGAGACTGCCTGACATGATGGCAGAATTGTTCCCTGGAGCTGTGCTGGAGCAGATCTCAAAACATGTAACAACCCAACCAATGAAGCCAACAGGGCTCCTTAAACAAGTCCTATATAATCGTTCAGGATTTTTTTTCAGTTCAATATACACACAAACTGAAAAAATACAGTGCTGAGAAGTTTCTCTATGGCTCTAATCTTAAATGCAAATACAAAATAATTAAGTAATTAAGAAACCTTGACTTTTCTCTATTTTGGTAAAATAAATCCTACTAAATCCTTAAACATTCAAAACAGTCACAAAGAACTGGCTGCTGGAATTCACACATTTCCAAGGAAGCCAGGCAGTTAATAGCTATAAAACCCCATATGTACAACCACGCCTTATCTGAAGGGCTTACAGTCAGTGTAGATGCTACACAAGGGCAAAGATCTTCAGGAGAAAATAAACCAAAGAGACACGATGGATCTGTGCATCTGAAGGGCTGTGACCAGGCTGTGCTCATCTGGGGGTCAGACACCTACAGCTTCTGCAGCAGGGCTGTCCCAGGTCCCCGACGGGAGAGGAGCAGCTCCCCTGGCAGCACCCACCAGCTCCAGGGAAGGTAACTCAGACTCTCTGAGCTGATCAGGGGTCAGTGCCAACCCGAGTTGCTGCTCTTTTTACTTTTGTATCATAGCCTTGCTTACTGGAAAGGCTGCCTGGTCCACATCCTAACAGATCTTCACTGAAGTTCTGGCAGGAGAGGGAGCACAACACAAATCATACAGTTCAAACCTGCTCAGCTCTTCCTGAGGTTAAACCGATCGATTTGTTCTCCACTCCAGTTACTCTGCAGTAAAATAATGTATAAAATTCCACATTCTTTTAAAATAAGGCACTTCTGAAGTTTCTTCCCCAAATACCAAAAGCTTGAGGAAATATAACCGACTTCACTCATTTCCTTGTAATTCTTATTCCAAAAAATAAACCCTATGTTCCTAGAAGGTGAGTTATGCTCAGAACTCACGATGCTCTAACTTATACTCAAGAACATCCAAATATGGCTTTCTACAGATCACTCTTCTTGCCAGAACAGCTCAGAGTAACTTACAGACCAGAGTGGCCACTGGGAAGGAAGATCATCACCACTTCTCATTCTCTGGCATTCACTACTTAACCCTTGCTTTTGGCATCCCATGGAAGTCGGGTGAAAGTTCAACATTAAAGAAACTTGGCAGTTGTCTGCATACAAAAGCAAGAAACAAATAGTGCAACGGCTGTATCCTACTCCAGAGCTTTTAGATCCCACAGGGAACGGGACCTTTTAGTGATTTGCTCTTTCACTGACAACATCCTGGAGACGTTTAAGCAGAACGTCATCATTTTCCTGGCAGAGTCGCTTCGTAGGGGATTCAGTGTCACTATCAATTGCTATTGCTCTCTTCTTGCTCCTGTGTTCACCTTGTTTTATCATATTGTTGATGTCCTTCAAGCTCTGCAATCAAAAAAAAAATCATGAGTTACTCTGACCTCATTTCAAACTTGCTCTGGTTCACAACTGAGGAAAAAAAATTTGTTCTGAGCCTCTTTGCTGAGCAAGTGATGGACTCCACCTAAAGAATTCCACCCTTCACCATAAAGCGAGGCACTGGTTCAGTGAAACCTCTCTGAGTTAGAACACATCCTAATCAGGAGATTAATTAACCCTCTCTCAAACTGACCCCTTTCAACCTCTTTGCTTCCTACCTTGGAAGGGCTCCCGTTAAATTTATAGAGCAGCGCAGAGCGAGGGGTCAGGCAGGCCCCGTTCTTGTGAGGCGAAACATAAACCGAGTGCTGCTGAGAGATGCGCCGAGGAGACACTGGCTGGTGCTTAATGTTGGGGAATGGAGACAAGGGAGGGGCTTCCATCTGCAAGAGAGGACAAATTTGGACAGGAGCTGAATTAGAAGATACTTAATCACTGAATCACAGAATGGGAGGGGTTGGAAGAGACCTCAAAAAGATCACCAAGTCCAACCCCTCTGTCAGAGCAGGATCACCTAGAGCAGATCACACAGGAACACATCCAGGCAGATTTTGAATGTCTCCAGAGAAGGAGATCCCACCACCTCCCTGGGCAGCCTGTTCCAGGCTCTGTCACCATCACCGTGAAAAAGTTTTTCCTTATGTTTACCTGGAACCCCCTATGCTCCAGCTTGTACCCACTGCCCCTTGTCTTATCACTGGATGTCACCGAGCAGAGCCTGGCTCCAGCCTCTCAACATTCACCCTTTACATATTTATAGACACTAATGAGGTCACCCCTCAGTCTCCTTTTCTCCAGGCTAAAGAGACCCAGCTCCCTCAGCCTCTCCTCAGAAGGGAGATGATCCACTCCTTTCATCATCTTACTGGCTCTGCACTGGACTCTCTCCAGTAGCTCCCTGTCTTTCTTGAACTGGGGTGCCCAGAACTGGATACAGCACTCCAGGTGAGGCTTCACAAGGGCAGAGCAGAGGGGGAGGAGAACCTCCCTCAATCCGCTGGCCACACTATTCTTAATGCATCCCAGGATGCATGTTAAAAGCATTAACTTCACAGAAGGAAAGATTAATACACTTCCAAGTCTTCATTAGAAGAATTTAACCCTTAACAGTTAAACAACAGATAAAGTATCCATCAAAAACACAGATGCTCCACAGCCACTTGAGCAAATGGGTGTTGCATTGCTATCAAGAAGCCGAAATCAAGATTGTAAAGTGAAGTACATCTGCATTTGTCCTCTGGAAGGGCTGTTAAAGCAAGTCCTCATACCATTACCTACAACTATTTAACTTCTGTAACCACACCAGGTGAATAACAGTACAAAAGTATTGATACACGTTTAACTGTCAGGAAAAATGACTTTGTGTCTGATTATTAGATAAGGCAAAATTCCAAAATGCTTTACTTACAACACGATCCTGGTTTGTGATATTGTACTTCAGTGCAAAGGATTTCACTCTTCCTACATAGACCGAGTTGTAAAATTTAATGAGGTCTCCTCTCTCCTCTGTTCCCGACTCACTGGAGCGCCCTGCTGCCAATCCTCCCGAGGAACTGCCAGTTTCCACAGACCAGTCTAACAACGAGAGAGCTTCAGGTTTCAGAAACAGCATCAATGAACTGAGCACTTCAGATTCAAACTTGGGAGAACTCACCCACAAACTGACTAGTTAATGAGCTGAATTAAAGAAGTGGTTCAGCCAGGAGCAGGGTGTGCTGTAGGTGGTTATGACCTTGAGTAGGATTCGCAGCTACAACTGGCTGCTAGGAGGCTACAGCTAAAAAGGCCAACATAAATCTTTATTCCAAACTTGGAAATAGCTGTAGGAAAAAAAAAACGTAGCACAGATGACCCCTTTTTCCCATGCTTGTTTTGGGGAGTGTTTAAAGTGAAGTTTTAAGTGGTTTGCCAACTCCCAGCATTTACCTTCTGTGAAAGTGTCTAGTGATCAGTGGGCAGAGTAGCCTCGTACTCAACTGGTGTCTGCTGCAAGGAAGCCGTGACACAGTTTGTTCAGGAGTATCATAAAACAGTTATTCAGTGGAAAAAGCTGCAGCCACACAGCAGGTATATTCCTGTTAATGTTCTCTCTCCCCTAATTCAGCTGGACTGCTACTGAATACAATCTTCCTTCTTCCATCCTCTGCCAAGCAAAATGGGGCATCACAAAATAAAACCTCTTGCAATCAGTGCAGCACTGACACCAAAAGCTTCAGCTGCTGCCTGTAAGTGTGACTTCTTAGTGTGCCTGCCTCATGTCACTACACATGTTCCTGTAAGCTGGTGTCAAAACAGCAGGAGCTGATACGAGATAAAGCAGAGATGAGTCTACTAACTGAAGAAAGTCTGTCAGGAACAGCAACCAAAGAAGTTTGTAACCAAGTACCTCTGTCTGACAGAACACTGGAGCCCAGTGCCACTTCAGATGCTCTATGACATCCACTGGTTGTGGAGCTGCTGGACAGGCTGCTGAACCTCCAGGAGACCAACACTTTCCTGGCCCTGGTGGAATTCTCAACAGGCATCTAAAAAATGTTTCTAATACTCATTCAAGCAGTTGAATCCCACCCACAGTGGGAATTTACCATAGGGAACAGTCTTCTAAATTTCTGCCTGTGTCCTGGCTGCAGACCTGCTCTGCTCAGGGGTTCATCCATGGGCTTGTGGTCTCTTGCTTTCCCGACACATCCTATAAATTGGCACGGCACAATTTCATGCTTTTCTCAAATACTGCTCTTATCCCTCTTCTCTAACCCAGTTTGACCAAAATCCATCTCTGGAGCCCTCAACACAAGACAGACATGGAGTTGTCCGAGCAGGTGCAGAGGATGGTCACAAAAATGATCTGAGGGCTGGAATCCCTCTGCTGTGGGGACAGGCTGAGAGAGTTGGGCGTGTCCAGCCTGGAGAAGAGAAGGCTCCAGGGAGACCTTATTGCAGCTCCCAGTATCTGAAGGGGGCCTACAGGAAAGCTGTGGAGGGACTTTTTACAAAGGCCTGTAGCGACAGGACGAGGGGTAATGGGTTGAAACTGGAATAGGGTAGATTTAGATTGGAAATAAGAAGGAAAATCTTCACTTTGAGGGTGGAGAGAAACTGGAACAGGTTGCCCAGGGAAGCTGTGGATGCTCCATCATGAAGTGTTCACATCCAGGTTGGATGGGGCATTGAGCAACCTGGTCTACTGAGAGGTGTCCCTGCCCATGGCAGGATTTAAACTAGATGATCTTTAAGGTCTCTTCCAACCCAAACCATTCTATTTTCTACAATTCTATTTCAAAGAAACCTGAATATAAGAAAATAGTGGTCTTGGAGTCACCATTTTTATTTTCTGAAACAAGTTCTCTCTACTTAAGCCTTCAGGATAGGTGATACTACAAAAAAACCTGTATTATATTCCAGGGACTGTTCATCTTTCTCCTTTAACCAGTGTTGCTGTACAAGAACTACAGTATCACTGCCACACTAAGGAAACACTTCAACTTTGAAGAATGCTTTTCCAACTAGGGAGCGATTTTCCACCTCTAGCAGACAGGAGGGCTACTGACAAGATGGTTTCTTTTTCAACAATACATTTATTTCTCTTTAGTACATTTAGAGTACATGTAAAGCTTGGGTCACTTCTTATTACTTGACAGTTCAGTTCTTTATAAGCCACAAGTAATTTTTAAAAACAGCAGGTTACTTTGCTGTACTTACCTTCTGTCATCTCCACATCTTGGTTTGCACTTTTGCTCTGTAGGACATCATCAGAAACATTTCTCAACAAGACACTCCTATAAACCTACAGGACACCAGGAAAAAAACCCAAACCTCTTGTCAACGAAGATAAGGAAGTCAGAAGATCAGATAAAAATCCACCAGAGTAAGAATGAATGTAACACTGAAAAGAATCTGACTTTTCCCTTATCAACATAAACATTTGAAAAGCCACCCCTAGCTGGGATTTATCAAAAGGAAAGGCAACACTATTTACTCACATGGCTGTTTGCTTGTGGCTGATTTCTGTAACTTTTCATTATGTCCTGAAAAGTTCTTTCCTCTTTGGTTACCTGGAAAAGAAAAGGGTATTAAAGACCAAGTGCAAGCAGTAAGGTTGGGCTGCTCAGGTCCTGTCTATTCAATTACCTTCCCTCTATACAGCTTTTTTGTGAGTATTACTATGAAAGCATAATTGAGAAACTTATTCTGGTGATGAGATTATGAATAAACAAGCATTGTTCTTCTCCAGGTATTCCTTGTTTGTTAGCTACTAAAGCTTTTTTTTTTTGCTTATGATGCTTAGGAAATATTCCTTTCTGACATATTCTAGTGACACTAAAAATTAAAGAAGGGAAATATTATGAAGTCCAAAAGGTATCTGTAAATTTGAAAACTGGGCCCCTCAACTTTTCTCAACAGAAATTGAGGAAATCCTGAACAAAACACTAGGCAGGTATATACACATGTGCAATTTCAGCCTTCTTTTGTACTTCAAAATACAGCATTTCTTAAAGGACTTTGCTTTTCAGCCATGCATCTGCAATTTTAATAGCAAATGAGCTACAATTTTTGTAGTAGGAGCCAGGAGAGAATATATCGAGGTCTCTGTCTAAATTGTCATTTCTCACACTGCACTGGAGACAGCACTCAATATTTAGAAAAAACCCAAACACAACAAGTGACATGAGATACAGAGCACTGACTATTCAATGGTATTGCTTTTCTAGGGCTACCAGTAGAGATTTCAAATGAGCCTAAGCTGTGCTGCAGTTACTAACAGCACAGGTAGACACACTGAACATCAGATTCCTTCCAGAGATAGTGCTCCTCTTCACTGCCTTCCTCAAGAAAAGGTAACTCATCCAAAATGTTTTAGAGGAGCCTGGGCTTAGTTTCACTTTCCTGAATTTGTGTCTGAATCAGACTTGATAGCCACTGTAACCATCAGCTCTCAAGTTTGATTCAGATCAATATTCCAGTTTCATAATTGAACTTAGTAACACCTTAAATCAATGCTGGCAAATTGAATAGGAAATGAAACACAAGTAACAGGCATCGAGCTCAATTCCTCAACCTGAATCTTCAAGACCTACAAGGATTTTTGTCAAGTAGAAACTTTTCATCCATCTATAAGGTTGTGAGCTCTTGCAGATGTTTGCATCTGCACAATTCTTTAACTGTAATGGTGTTTTTAGTTCAGATCATATAGACCGTGAAGATGACAAGCAGAATAGAAAACACAAGTATGGGGCATTGAGACCACACACTGCTTTGCCTATGCTGACCAGTGCTCACTGGGAACATGCTCAAGAAAGGAAGAAAAATCCTCTCCTAACCAACTGTCTGGTTGATGAAACTATCAAGATTGTGCAAAACAAGGAAAAAAGTATACTGGGACTTAATCCACTTCTTGGAAAGACTTTTCAATCAAACTGTAAACTGTAAACACAATTTACATTTTCAACCGACAGAAAATTCGTTGAGTATCTTAAAAACTGTGTGTTACCTTTGCCATGATATAAAAGGCACAGAGAAGGAGCTGGTCCAAATGTCTGTCCTTCATTAGATCAGCACAATGAACCAATGTGAATTCGAAGCATGTCCATATTTTCCTGCGCAGGTCATTGGAAACATCCAATTTTAAGCATAGATCACGCAAACGCACGCTTGCCAGATGATAAACCTGGAAGAAAAAGACACACAGTCAAGAGTCAAGCCAAGCTGAGCTTAACCTAGTCTGCAAAAATGAAAGTCCTCAAAGTAAAGCTCTTCTATATCTGAACAGTTCATTTCTGAAAGATTTCCCTCCTCCGCCCAGAAGGTCTTCA
Source organism: Actenoides lindsayi (assembly GCA_025331215.1). Taxonomy (NCBI): domain Eukaryota; kingdom Metazoa; phylum Chordata; class Aves; order Coraciiformes; family Alcedinidae; genus Actenoides; species Actenoides lindsayi. The sequence goes on along the minus strand of WTSP01026644.1, from coordinate 8,050 downwards.
AAGAGTAAATTGTCAACTCTCTTCAGATGCTGGATTTCTAATGCTTATAGGAAATCCACTTGAAAACTTTCTGACTATAGCTACTATACCATAGCACTCACCCACCATACTGGAACACTTCCAACAAGCACAAAGCAGGGACATACTTTAATCACGATTAAGTTTAATCTTCAGTTAGCAAACTAACAGACTTTTCTGTATTTTTGATTACCTGAAATCTGTCTCAAAACCTGAAAGAAATATCAAGTGCAACCTTAGCCTTTTTCCACTTATTTCAGAGGTTCTAGCTGAATGGATATTAATTATGCACATTGTTTATACTGGAAAGCAGAAAGAATTAATTTCATTTTCACTTGCTCTACTGAACAGGAACAAGAAAGGCAAGCAGAGAAAAAAAATATCATTTTGAATATGATCATTGCAAACAGAAGGTCAAACTTTACAGACAAAATATTTTCATTCTCCTTTGTAACTAAGAGGAGTATGTTGCCTACCACGTGGTTTGTCAAATGCATGTCTACAGCTGAAGTATTCCCCAATAGAGAGCAAAGCTTCCAAAATGGAGTCTCAGGTCATAGCTGGCTAATCAATTCTTAATTCATTCTCAGGCAGACTGTCACTATCCAATTAAAGAACCAATAATTCAGACACAGGATGGAGCTTTCAAGTGTTTCCAGGAATTACTTTCTATATTAAGATTTACCTTAAAGATTGTTCAGTGTAGAATTTTTTAGGTTTACAGTACAGATATTTTAAAAAGTGAAAACGTCTGAAAATAACTTCTCTAGTAAGAAAATAGGAGAAAAAAAATCTTAGTATTTTTAAGAAATTAATTTAAGCATATATATTTTTTGCAGGCATTTAGGCACGTTACTCCTGCCTCTTCCAAAGACCCCTCACACACACTACACTGGAAATAAAAGCAACTAGAAACAACCTGAAGTTTCTCTGAGGCGCAGACAGTTCTTAATTTATCCTTTAAATCAATTATAACTTCAAGAAATTCCTTTTTTCTAGAAGCTTTCAGACAGTGTTTTATTCACCACTGCTTTCTGAGGTCCCACACCAGCAAGATGAGCACTACTGGGCAGACCTCAGAAAATTGCAGATGAGAGTCTCCAGATGCCAGATCCAAACCAGTGCAGTTTTGAATGTGGAAGACTCAGGAGAATAATTCATTTCTGATATGTCTAACCCTTGCAAATGTGGCAGGCAGTAAAAATAGCCAAGAGGAAAAACTACCGAGAGACAAGAAAAAACTATGATATATCTTAGGTAGTTATTTATGGAAGCTGTCATAGAATCATAGAATTATTATGGTTGGAAAGGACCTCCAGGATCATCAAGTTCAACTTTCATCCCAACATCTCCCTAACCACTAGACCATAGCCTCAAGTGCTACATCTACTCGGTTTTTAAACCCCTCCAGGGATGGTGACACCACCACCTCCCTGGGCAGCCTGTTCCATTGGCCAAGTGTCAATTAGTTCCATTGTCAATTAAAACAAACAAAATTAAATTAAATTATTAAAATTAATTAAAAAAAATTAAAAAAAAACCAAAAACCCAAGCATGAAACAACTCTGTTTCATGGAGAAGGGGCATCTTTACCCTTCTGCCAGGAATATAAGTACTGCTCCTGCCAAAGGAAAGGTACATGAAGACTGAAAGGTAGTGAAAATAGCCCAAGGAGGAACGGTTCAGCACAGGCACCAACAGCAGCAAAGCCCAGCTTCCTAACAAGGACACTTACCTTCCTGTAGAACAGTGCCAAGGAGCCCGTTTTCTTTGGTTTGCCTGCTGATGACAGCTGCACATCTTGTGCTTGACTGGCCTGTGGGTGGCAGGGAGCCTGGGCCTCCACTTTACATGGCTGACCCAAACTCATCGAAATGGGTATCAACGTGATCCCACCCATTTCATTTGCAATGCCTGGGGATGAGATACAGATTCAGGAATAAACCCTTCGCTCTCCTCATGCTGCAGTTAAATGGCAAATGACAAATTCATTCACAAACATTTCATGGTAAAGACTCCCGTACTGGATGCTAAAAAGACTGTCCTTCAGAGTCTTCAGAAATTATTAAGAAAGAAATTTCTAGTGATCATAGAATACCAGGTTGGAAGGGACCTTAAGGATCATCTAGTCCAACCTTTTAATGTAAAGTGTGTGTGTGTGTGTGTGTGTATATATATATATATTAAAACTATACATACATATATATAGTTTGTTTAAATGAGCTGGCCCAGCACCCTGTCAGGCTGTGTCTTAGAACTGTCCAGAGTAGGGGAATCCACCACTTCCCTTGGGAGATGATTTCAAGGCCTAATTGTTCTCATGGTGAAACATTTTCTTCTGGAGTCCAATCAGAATCTCCCCAGGAGTAAGTGGTTCCCATTACCCCTTGTCTTCTCCATGGGACTCCTTGGAAAAAGGGAGTCTCCATCTTAATGCTTAAAGGAAGAATATGAATGCGAACGATCATTCCTAAAAGTACAAAGTTTACAAGAAATGACAATTTCTGTAGTCAGTGTGCCACTCTTTTGGGGGAGGTGAGCATTCCCTTTCTTTTTGTTGTATTATTCTGCAAACCTGAGAGTATATTGTATACAGTCCTCATTAGTTCCCTAAGTGGTCAAATTTTCTTGCTGAAAATCTCCTTCAACATGAAAAGTCTAGATTTTTTTCTTTACATCTTTATCTAGAGACCCAGTTTTTCAGTTAAAAAAAAGCTATAAAACTCATTTCTCATGCAACATTTCCAGAAACACTCCAGCATCACCCAACTTCAACAAGTATCCCCCACTATCTTGCTAACGTTAATATGTAGCCCTTATCAAGAAATTGCAGAGCCTTTTAAGATTATAACAGACCAAAGTTAAGACAAACAGAAGTAACTCATTATTTGAGCTGAGAACCACAGCATCACTTGATCTGTGGCAAGGTGAAACTGGAAGTAGCAAGAACTCCACAACTTCGTTTGCAAGAAGGAATCCTCAGGATGTTTGTCAGATGTCTTCATGGAAGGAGGTGTCAGTGGAAGCTTTTTTTTTTTAATAAAGTGAAACATGTTCTTTTAAAAAAGAAAAAGTGATACATGTTCAAAAGGCATGGTCAGTCAAAGTAGATGTTAAGAGCAAGCAAACCATCTAGGAGAGAAGAAAATGGGAAGAACTCGTACCGTGCAGTGGGATGGTGACCTTCTGTCCTGTTTTTTCCAGTACTGTAGCTGTTGTCATGGTCAGTATTGTTTGGACAGGAGAAAGGGGCACATTTTCAGCAGCAATGCTTGACGCTGGAGCGATTGTCAACTTAGTTGCCTCGGTTCCTGCTTTTTCCACCTGCATTTCTTTGGGGCTGTCATCTCCAAAGAGCCTTCTCTTAGCACTTCCAGCTGTAGGAGAACTGTAGCGCTCGTGAACGGAGATCGGTGACAACGGCTGCAGGTCTGGTATGCAAAAGAGAAGGAAAACCAAACACCTTAAGAAGAGCAGCTTAACAGGAATACTCCAGAGGAGAGGAAAAGGCTAACCTTCAAACTGCAAAACCAGAGCACAGAAATCATTTCTTGTTAGGAACTAATCTCACAGTTCACTGCTCCTTGGCAATACGAACAAGGCCTACAGTCCAACTATTGCCTTTTGTTTTGTAGTCGTTGCAGACAGCTCAGTTTCACAATCTGGTACCAGATGGAAGACAAGAGTAACAAAGCTAATTTTCAGAGACCAAGGAACACGCAGGATCAGATACTTACTCCAGTCTGCTTAGCAGATTAGTAGTATTTGCAAGCGCTGTTCCTCTGAACACATTCCTCTAGAGGGACATCGACCACGTTCCCCAGATGTGCTGTCCTCTGTATGTTCTAGTTTTTAAGCTCTCTCTAACTCCAGAAGTCAGAAGCCTCCACCCTCATCCACCCTCAGTTCCTCTCAGGCTTTTCTGTTGCTTTCAAACATTTGCTCCAGTAGCAAGAGTGAAGCAGACAATACTGACTTAGAGGCTTCTGTTCCTCTGGCTTTTTTGCTTTTCTGACGAAGTCTGCTGGCCACTTGTAAGGGAGGATACCAGTGACAGCAGTTTCCCTGTTTCCCAAGTAACTGGCCAGGTAAGACTGGAGACCTTATTTCTAACTGTGCTGGGATGGTTTTCTTGGTACCAGGGGCAAATAAGCATTCACAATCCCCACCATATTCCACGTGAAGGTAGGAGGAGTGTTTGATACCAAGAATCTGGAGACATAGGAGATAATCTCACACAGCCCTACCCACATATTAAGACACCATCTCCAAGTTGCCTTCCCTTCCATCAAGCAACAAACCATAATATCTACAGCAAGGTGCTTCTTCAGAGAAAAGAATACTGCAGACAAAGTACTGTCTTCCACTCCTGCAGAAAACAATTCTGTAGGAAGGAGGAACACATGCGGATCTGTCATTCCATTAAAAAAAAAAAAAAGTGTCACCTAAACCCAGGCAAACTCACTGAGAACAACAAATAAAGCCCAACAACTCAAAAAATCTGAACAGCAAAGGACAATAAGGCATCAGATGAGAATCCACTAGGTCAGGTAACCCTTGCATCAAAACAGCAACAAAACATGTTCCAGTTCAGAAGTGCAACATTATCACTAATGTCTGCTGCCAGCAAGACACACCAATGGTTTGACTGGGCACATCTAGACTTTCCCTTGATCAAATCAGGGGCTTCACAATTCTCAACAGACTCAGGATTGCTTTGTGCAATTAGAATTCTAAACTTCCTCTCCCCAAATTCACACATTCAAATCTTATCAGAATCCTTGAACTTACCCCGTCTCAAACTCCCACCAAGGTCTGTCCGAACCTCTTTTACTCGAGGATGAATTATAGGAGATATTGGCATCATAGGCAAATGCCCAAGCCCACTTCCTCCATTGCTTGCTTCAAAATTACTAGGAAGTATTACCTGAGAAATAAGAAACATCAGTGTAAGATAACAAAGAGATTTCTCTTTTTTTTTTAGATGATCTATTAATAAGTTTTTATGCAGCAATTGTTTCATTTCAGCACTTTTCTGTATAAAACAGTAAGAAAAAAACCCAACATCATGATCTACTCTAGTTTTGTCCTGGTCTATCAGAGGGGTTGGACTCAATGATCTTCAGAGGTCCCTTCCAACCCCTACCATCCTGCGATTCTGTGAATTTCCCAATGAAAGGAAAATGGGTAACTTACTTCTTCGCAGGTTGGGACCTTGTTTCCCGAGGCCTGGAGGGCATTCCAGAGTGCTGAGTCCCCAGTCCAGGCAAGACTCTCAAGAATTTGTTCCTCAATGCTGTTGAGGTGCTTCACCATGTCTCTGGAAAGTCCTTCCTCAGACCGAATCAGTACTTCGATTACCTAGTATATATATTTAACAACAGACAGAATTTCAAATGGGCGTATTACACATTAACATCAGCCCTTCTCCTACTTCATCACCTAGGAAGGAAGAGCATCCTCTAAGACACTCAATCCAGCAACGTGCCATTTTTAATATGGATCCAGTCCCAAGACAATATTTCTTTACCTTATAGAAATAGAATGGCCTGAGGTCAAGAACTTCAATGATCCAGGGAAAGGTACGAGGTGAGCTATATGCAAAAAGTACGATCTCCAAGCAGCATGCCATGAGAGAGCGGTGAAAGACATCTTGTTCCAAGAGAGCCTGAAGATGACAGAAAATGTCAGTGATCTGAGGTCTGGAAAACAGAAGTTTGAATTTTGTGGCACTAATACTACATAGCTTATTGCTGGATTTTTCTACCATCCACAATCTCCTCTTTTTACAGGGAAGTTTAGAACGGTAAGGATTATGTGTAGACTAACAGTGCCAAACCCATCACATTTTTCAGACTATGGCCAAACAAATCTGCCTCCTTATTGCAAATCTTGAAGCAGAGGAAATGCATTGCTGACTAACATGAAGTACTGGTATTGTTAATTGGATAAAGAATAGAATAAAAGTTATCTCTCCATAAAGTCACGGTTCTAGAGGGCAACGCAAATTAAGGTGGTTAGTTATATCAGAATTATACCATTTTTAATAGCAGTAAAAACTACATTTAGGCACTTTCCATACATCTCCCTTTTTAGTATTAAAACAACATATGCAGATTGTTCTGTTCTGGAACTGTCTGAAGATAACCCTAGAGAGGGTTACAAAAAGTGTTCTCTTCTGCACTTCTTTACTTACAGTCAGATCCTTCCCATGTAGTCTTCGTGTTTCTTGTACCATTATAGTCTCTAAGATTTTATAGTACAAGATCTCTGCCAGCTTTAATCTGTTTACAGCAAAATCTGAAATTGAAAACCATCAGAGATGAAGCCCCATGCTGTCTACAGAAATGGTCTCAAGACTAAACTGAACAGTACTGGCCTTTCTCTAAGGAAATAGTGCACATGTGTGTCTGTATGTACAGACTTTGCAAATCAAAAAAGTATGTTCAGAAACCCACTAGTCACAAGGACAGCAGGAAATTCCACAAATGTTTTAAATGATTATGTATATAAATTATTTCCACTCATGTAATTTTATAGAGAGCTGCAATAATAATTTTTCTATTTGTATTCAGCTTCACTTTAAATTTTAAATCTAAGAAGAATGCAAGTTCACAACTTTTGTTAAGAACTGCTACAGTTTCAGTGCCCTCTTGGTTATCCCATTCTGAAATGAAACCTTGGTTTTATTCTGTAATAAGATTTTGTTCTTTACACTTTTCTGTTTGACAGCAACAGGCTACTGTTTGCCTATGTTCTGAGTTAAAAACAGCTCCACTATATTGAATACTTGGACAATAGGATACGTATACATTTCCTTTGGCCTGGTTTAGTATTTTGAAACATCCCATGCTATGTCACATCCATACCTATATGAGATCCTGGCTGTTCATCTGTTGACTGAGTGTAGCTGTGACAGAACGTCTCACCTATTTCTTTCACTCTGCTCATGATGCTTTCCATAGGGCTGCGTGCACAAGACCTGGAGAAGAACACAAAGAGAAAGCCTTGTTTGTATAAATAAATATATATATCCAATTAAAAAAACCAACCAAACCACCAAAATTTGAGCAAGAAAGCAGTCACATGCATGAAACGATGAGTTTCCATTTGTACGAGAGCAGCCCCAGTGGCTGTACTTACTCAAAAATAGCTATAAGTTGTTCACTCGGTGCATTCTTCAGCCCAGCCACCATGTTCTGCAACCGGCTCACACTCTGGGTTGCTGAAGCAACAGGGGTGATGACAGCTTCCTTTTCTCGTAGGTATCTTCTTCCAGTCAGTGGAGTTGAAGGTGCAAATGACCTTTTCTGTCAGATAGGAAAAAAAAACCCAGTAAAAGCAGTCAACAGAACTGTTTCAAAAACCTGGAGGGACGGGATATCATCCAGAGGGATGTCTCCAGAGGCTGGAGAGGTGGGCCCAGGTGAACCTCATGAGGTTCAACAAGACTAAGTGCAGTGTCCATCCCCTGGGTCTATCAGTCCAGGCTGGGAGATGAGGTGCTGGAAAGCAGCTCTGCGGAAAAGGCCTTGGGGGTGTTGGTGGATGAGAAGCTGGACAGGAGCCAACAGTGTGCTCTCACAGCCCAGAAGGCCAATTGCATCCTGGGCTGCATCAAGAGAAGTGTGGCCAGCAGGTCGCGGGAGGTGATTCTGCCCCTCTGCTCTGCTCTGGTGGGACCTCACCTGGAGTGCTGTGTCCAGCTCTGGAGCCCTCAGCACAGGAAAGACATGGACTTGGTGGAGCAGGTCCAGAGGAGGCCACAAAGATGATCAGAGGGCTGGAACACCTCTCCTACGAGGACAGGCTGAGGGAGCTGGGGCTGTTCAGCATGGACAAGAGCAGGCTCTGGGAGACCTAATAGCAACCTTCCAGTACCTGAAGGGACCTACAGGAAGGCTGCACAGGGGCTGTTTATGAGGGCCTGGAATGAAAGGACGAGGGGTAACAGATTTAAATTAGAGAAGAGTAGATTTAGATTGGATATCAGGAAGAAGTTCTTTACATCGAGGGTGGTAGAACAGTGGAA
>WTSP01026643.1:0-19707 GCA_025331215.1 Actenoides lindsayi | reverse complement strand
CTCTGGCAGGGGGGTTGGACTCGATGATTTCCAGAGGTCCCTTCCAACCCCTACCCTCCATGATTCTACGAGGCCCTGCTCTCACTCGTGTGGTTTCGTAGGGAAAATCCCCTAAATTCACGTGGATCCAGTCACTCCAGTGCCTTCTACCTCCTGTCCAGCATCTTCAGAGAAGGTAATTTATTCAGAAGCTCATTAAGCACTTAATTCTGCTCCTTGTCCTTGAGTTCACACGTGCTTTTGACTGGAGGATAATTAGAAGATGATCTTGCATAAAAGGCTCCCTGCACATTTTCGGCAGATGACTGAAGAGGGGCTTGTGAGGGAACTGGGAGACTGCAGCCTTCACAAACATCCAGAGATGGAAACCATCTGCTCGCCGAGGATGAGTGTGCTGAAGGGGAGCTTTGGCAGGGCTCAGCTGCAGGGAGAAGTAGTCTGAGTTTCCTCCAGCTTGCACTGGGACATCATCTTGCACTAGCACCAGGAGTGAGCTCGAGCTAACCAGTGTGTTTCTGATCCCAGGCACTGTGCTTTTCCTAATTGCTTGTTAACAAGAAGCGAGTGTGGTCTTGCAGCAGAAAGCCTCCCATCTCTTGTCAGGCTGTCCCCACGACTGCTCCTCTGGGTGCTTCTGTCCTCCTGGTACCTGCTTCTGAGCATTTTGACTCCTTGGGTTTCCTGCTATGCTGGGACCCCGGGGGGAGGCAGCTGAGCAGGGAGTCCCCTCGGGCCCGTGGACCCGGCTGGGCTGCGGAGGGTTTGGTTGTTCTACAAAGTGCTGAAGGCAGCTGGTTTTACTATCTGGGTGATGGCACAGGAAGGGGGGGAATCTCATAAACCCAGAACAACCTATCCTCAGGAGTTTTCTCCTTTGTTTTAAAACACTGAATATCTGCATTTTGAATGCAAGACTTATTTTGGCAGCAGCCCTGGATTAAGGTGTGGTTCATGGGGTGGGCACACAGATCTGCCACGGAGCAGTATTTCTGCGGGGAGACACCTCCCAGGGGTCCTCTGGAGAGGAAGAAATGTTTGTTGATGGCTGACCCCAGGTGCCCAGGCACTGGGTCCCTCCCAGAGCAGGACATGCTCCGTGGGCTGGGAGGGATGCTTGGATTGATTGCTGAGGGGGCAGCATTTTTTTTAAAGTCTGTCGTAAATTGATGGTAGGCGGAGCAGTAATGAAGATAAACGAGGGAACTCTTCCCAGCAGATCAGCCCGTGTGCTGACGGCTGCTGTGCCACAGCAGGCTGGAAATGCCTGGCTCAGACCTCCTGCTCACCTGCCAGCATTCCTCAGCACGGCCCAGATGGAGCAAAGCTTCGGGGAAATTGCCTCTGCTCGAAATTCAGAGGGCTTTCAGGGGCCTGCAGCGAGACCCAGCAGCCTCCCAGGTAAACACCAACTCGAGTGCAAATTCTGCAAGGGATCTCATACTGGATTTGAAAGGGAGATGGTTTAGTTCTACAAGAAATGGGCACTGGGGAGGTGGGATTCCTGAACCATCTAAGAGCTCTGTTAAGACATCACCTCTGTGCTTGTCCGTGGCTCTGCAGCAGCTCTGATGAAGGACCTTTCTCTGCATGAGCAGTCTCAGAGGGCTGGCACAGAGTAAGGTGCTCTAATCTGACCCGTGGCAGGCTCTTTAAATTCTTTAAGCAGTTCCCATCAAAGCAGTTTTCAAAGTGGTTTTTCTCTCACCACTTAAACTAATATTTCCTAGGGCCATTGCATGAAATCCCTCTTCAGAGATGCTCTTCGTGCAGTAGCCGAGGGGTGGCTTAGGACCAGAATAATCTTCTTTGCTTTAATCCCATCCTGCTACTTTGACCTTCCTTCAGACATCGCCGCCGTAGCTGCTCAGCTCCCTGTGCCCACACATCTCGTTGCTGCTGGGGGAGAACCCAACACCTCGGGGAGCTTCACCAGCCCCTCCAGCAGCAACAGCAGTGTGAGAGCAGACCCGCTGAGAAGCGTTAGCGGGTGAACGTTGCTGTTGAGTTGTCCTTTTCCATCCTCATTTTGAGCTTATAACTTTGATGAAAACTTGTTTTGAGTGTGTGAAACGTCCTTACCTGCCCCTCAGCGTGATGGCAATCAAAATTAGCAAAGCTAACACCATTTTTCCTGGGTCAGGGAGAAAGCACAGCCTGCCTGGGGCAGTGGGCAGCCGAGCTCTGGGGGGGGGGACGACATGCAGAAGCACCCCTGTCAGCATCAGCACATTGCTCAGGAATTGGAAGGATTAAGGTTTTGGTTTTGGTTTTGTTTTTTTTACCTGGGTCGATTTCAGTTTGCAGGTTCAGCTGTCTGATGTGTACATTAAGCCTGTTTGTGTGGATTGAGCCTTTTCACCAGACCCTCTGAAATATCGGTGCACTAAATAGAGCATCTCTGTAATTGCTGCTTGCTCAGGTTGGGAGGAAAAAGAATCGAGGGAATGTGTAGAGATGAGAGGGGGTTGGTCTCTGTAAGGCATCTACTAGCAGCTCAGCAGCCCCCTGCCCCTCCGCTCAGCAGCTTCAATTTTAGTTGATACTTTAAACTTCGGGTGTTTGGTTTGGGTTTGTTGTTTGGTTGGCTGGTTTTGGTTTGGGTTTTTTTTACGGGAAAGGTTTGGAAGCTAATCTAGCATCTCCTGCTCGACCCATCATTAGATGTCCTGGGGTGTCCTGCTGCTTGTGAAGGACTCCCTGGGGGCTTTGCCCGCTGGGTGCTGGGGCTCTGCTCTGCGGGAGGCAACAGGTAACTCCCGGGGTAGGGAGGTCTGCGCTTTAGGAGAGCGGGAGCTGCAGGTGAGCAGGCAGAAGAAACACCCCGGGCTGACTCCCGCTCGGGGGGGGACGTGTCCAGCCGGGTGGGTAGGAATTCAAAAAGCAAAGCATGTCATTTTCTGATACAGGTTTATAATGAATTTCGACTTAAAATAGTAAGCAGTATACACAACATACAGGTGAGTTGTACAGAGACGCTGTTGCACCTGCTGGCTCCAGAACCTACCAGTAAGTTCACAGATTGTTTGCTTTCCCCTAAGCCCTCCGCTCCTGCCGGCATCTGGGGGTGGCCTCGTCCTTGTGCAGTCACTCAGGTGTCAGTCCCAATTGCCAGCTCCGCTTGTCACCTGCGCTGGGGAGATGGGGAGAAGCCGGCGCAGAGGCGGCTCTTGCTCGGAGGGCTCAGCAGTGTGGGTGCACCGGGGCTGCTCGAGGGAAACACCCGGATCGCGGAGCCGTACTCGGTGACGCGCAGCCCCTTCCCCTGGCCTTGCGAAGAAGTAAAAGCAGGAACGCTTTCTGCAAGAGCGGACTATTCTGCACTAGTGTTTTCGCTGGTGGATCTTCACTGCAACGTACATTCTCCGGGGAGGTGCAGTTTCCTCAGCCGTCGCATCCCGCCCATCGGTCCTCCCAGTCCACCTGGGTTGCACCGTCCCTTTGCCGGGGGGACAACGGGCAACGGCAGTTTCACAGTTTGAGCAAGGATTGCGGACTCCTCCGAGGCGTAGGGGCTTAGTTTTTGCTGAGCAAATAGAAGGGTCCACAGAACCTCCTGGGAAACGTAGTCCTTTCTTTAGTGCTTTGCAGAATTAATTAAATAAAAGCCATGCAGTTGAACTACAGCTCCCAGAACATCACGGCCCTCAGGGCACGGGGGTTTAAAAAAAACAATGGCGAGGGAGGGTGTGGGGGGTGGGGGGTTGGCAGTGGATTCTTCCCTCTGCGCTCCCGCCTCCTCAGGTCTGGTCCAACCACTCGGCCCGTTTGGGTGCTTTACACGTGTGCACGTCCACAGTGTCCTCGCACTCCTTGCAGCGCACAGCGCAGCACCAGTGGAACTTGCACTCGCACTTGGTGACGCGCGTGACGCGCGTGGTGTCGTACCCCCGCCCGCAGCACATCACCTCGCAGCCGTCCGTCCCACGCGACACCTTGTTGCACACGCGGCCGGCCGTGCCCAGGGAGCCTGGGGAAGGAAGCGAGAGCAGGTCAAGGAGGGGGGTTCCTTCTCTTGTCTCGTCCGAACGATTCCTCCACCCACCCCCCCACCCCACCCCCGCCCGGCAGTTGTTCGCAGTGGTTGCGGTTTGGGTAAGAGCTGGAGAGATTCCAAACCTGCCTGGATGTGATTCTGAGTGAGGGGGGGGGTTGGACCAGATGATCTCCAGAAGGCCCTTCCAGCCCCCACCAGCCTGGGATTCTGTGATCTACCCTCTGCAGTGCAGACCTCAGATACGATCACCTTGGTGGTGGAACCTTGTTTTGGTCACAGCGCAGCCTCCAAAGGCTGGGCACAGGGTGTGGGAAAGAAGCTGCCGAGCCTGTGCTTGCTTTAAGGGCATGGGTGGCAGTGTGGGCAGTGAGCCCTGGCCAGGATGCAGCTTTGGTGACCCTCTGCGTGGTCCCTTGCCCGCACCTGCTTCTGGAGCTGGTACCTGCTGCCACCCAGAGCACAAGAGCAGGGGGAACAGGGTCTGCGCAGCCCCTTGTGCCCAGGGGGGTCCTGGAGCAGTGTATGCCCACTGAGCCAAGCTTTGTAGCTGGCACAGCTAGAAATGCCCCTTCTGCTCAGGCCAAGGGTCCTCGAAGGGCGGTGAGAGCACGTGCTACCTTCCCCACCAAGCCCCCCTGGCTCATGAGAATCCCTGACCCCGGGGATGCTCCAGGCTGGGAAACCACTGATCTTCTCTGCAGGAGCTGAGCAGCCCTGACCTGCTTTCCCCACTCCCATCCCAGCCTCGGGCTGTGTTCAGAGGAGGAGCCGCACAAAACGGGATCTTTATTGCCTGTTTAAAGGAGCTTTGCTCTGCGGGAGGAAGGCTCTGAGGAAATCCTGAGCTACATTCATTACAAGAGGCCTGATGGGTTTGGATCTTTGGTGTGAAGCCTGGGGATTTTGGACAAACCCAGAGCTGTCTGCGCCTGGGTGAGGTGCTGTGGGGATCTAGTGACACCCACCAAAGGCCTGGGTGTCCCCCCGCAGGGGACTGGGACTCACTGGGTCAGCCGATGTCCCAAAGCATCCCTGCCAGGCTGGGCTAGTTGGGAGCTGCTGGCCTGTCAGGAGGGGAGGAAAAGCTGCTTCTGGGCCACAGCTGGAGCTTGGGTTTTTACCTGCTGACTTGTCCATCACGCAGTAATCAGGTGAGTTCTCGAAATACACCAGATCTGTTTTTGTGGGCTTCCTGAAGTTCTTGTTGGCCACCGTGAAGCCAGTGCCATCCTGGTTCATCGTCACCTGGATGGCCCCGTTGTATTTCTTCCTTAGGTAGTCCCCTGTTTTTCGAAAGTCTGACATTGCCAGCCAGCAAGTCCTTAGCGTGCAGGAGCCGCTGACCCCGTGGCATTTGCACTCCAGCTTCAGGAAACGCTTCACAGCCTGTGGGAAGAAGGATGCTGTGAGAACTGGTGGTCACTGGGCATCAGACACCGTGCCTGGTGCAGCTCATCAGCCCTCCCTGCACGGGACAGAGCTCCTCACGGGACAGGGGCTGTGTAGGGAGAGGGGCTGCATAAGGAGAAGGGCTCCTCCCAGGACCTCCTGCCTATGGAGGACTCATTCCCGTGGTCACTGATGCCAGCGTCAGTGAGGACACGTGCTGGGGGCAAAGGTAAGCAGGGTCCTGCCACCCCCATGGGGCCGTTCCCCAGGCAGAAGGTGCTGGGGGGCACTGGGAAATGAGGGGAAGGACCTGCTCCTGTCCGCAGCAGGACCTGTCCTCTGTGGAGACCCAGGGTCCTGCTCCTGTGCCCGTGCTCCTGGGGAGGTGCCGGGGGGGATGGATGGAGGGCTGCACTCACCATCCTTCCGCAGCGGTTGTTGTGCAGGTTCATCAGCGCCCGGGCGTCCTTCACTTTCTTCTCCTTGGCATCCACGAAGGCTTTGGCGAAGCGGATCCCGTAGTTGATGTTGTCGCTGCAGCCGCCCCAGTCGAACTCCCCGCGCTCGTCCTTGGAGCGGCCCCTCTTGAGCGGGTCGCAGCTGCAGGCCTTCAGGTCCCCTTGGCTGCAGGCCCGCGTGATGGCATAGACCACCCCGGCCGAGGAGATGGCGTAGACGAAGGCGGCCTCCCTGCTGCCTGCCACGGGAAGAGAAAAACGGGACGGGGAGTGAGCATGCCGGGCTGTGCCAGGCGCCCGCAGCCCACCGGGAGCAGGGCACCGTGCGGCAGCACCTTCGCAGCTTGGGGTGAGACCATCGTGCGCACGGGCGAGCCAAGTCCAGCCATCTCTGCTGGCCACCGGGTCCGGCCTCGGCTTCCCCAGCACCTTTCAGACTAAGGGGAATTTCACGCTGAGCCTCAGAGCTCAGCGGCTCAGGGTATCACGCTGCTCTCAGGGCTGCCTGACCGGCTGCCCTCGCTGACCTGTGGCTCAGGGTGCCCATTGGTGCGAAGGGTGCAGGACCAAGCAGCACCCTCCGGCCGGGGCCGATGCTGAGCGCGGGAGCTGGCTCCGGCCGGGCTCGGTTCTCCCCGCACGGCACAGCTTGCTGCCTGCTATTTTATGTCTCTGGTTCGAGTTCGCAGCTGTTTTTATAATGCTGTAAAAGAAGCTGCAAATCAAAACCATGTTCGTCTTCATCTTGAGCGCCTTTGAAAGCAACTTCAAAGGCAGCGGAGCCCGCTTTGGGCCTCGCAGGATGGGGCTGTGGCGAGGAGCTTTCATCATTCCCCATCCTTCGCCAGGAGAGGACACGGGCAGGAGGAAAGGTGCCGTAGCGGGGATGGAGAGGCTGAGACCAGACATGCTGCAGCACGGCAGGGTGAGTGCTGCGTCCCGGTGCTTACAGCCCCCTGCCCTTCAGCCAGCTCCTCACCAGGGTCTGGCTTGCAGCCTCTCTGGCTTGTCCGTCCCATCCCCCCGCCAGCTGGGAGCAAGCCCCCCGCTCCCCGGCTCCCTCCCCGCTCACATGTCATCCATATGAGCAGCTCCTGGCTCTTCCCAGCCGCCTTTGATTTGCAGGCCGTGTGGCTGGATGTGCCCCGGCACGTCACGGGCTGCAGCAGCAGCATCTGTCCCGCAGCGCCGGGGTTTGCACCGGCTCCCGGGGTCCGCTCACTGCCGGAGCCCTCCCGGGGGTGGCTGGAGCCCACGATGCTGCTCCAGCTCTGGAAACCGCCCCTGTCCCCATCGCAACGTTCCTTGGGTACATCCCTGCTTGTCCTGCATCCGTCCCTCACCTGGAGTGGGAAGGTCGCTCCCGGGCAGGGTCTGTGCCCGGCTGTGGGCACGGGGCTGGTGGCTGCCCCATGGCCGTGGTCCCTCCTCCACCTGGGAGCCCGAGGTGCAGAGTGGAGCTGTGGCTCTGCCTCGCCTCCCTTGCCAGGCACGGGAACAGCCAGTTCCCACGTGAATTGCTGAGTCCTGGCCAACCCTGCTCTCCAAATATTTATATATCCCATTACTGTTTACATACGAGCCTGTTCTCTGGAGGTGTCTCCTCCTTCCCCCTTCTCCCCCAGTGCTCCCCCTGCTCCATCTCATCTGGTGCAGCGATTCCAAGCGCCGCGCTCTGCTCCCATTACTGCTTGATTAATTCACAGGGAAAGGCAAAGCTCTCCGAAGGGAGCAATCCAAGCCACCGGGCACGGCAGCCCAGCCAGAGAAGAGTCCCTCCCAGGGAGACGAGGCAGGCAGCGGTGGGAAGGGGACAGGGCAGAACCTACTTCGCAGCATGACCCGGCCGAAGACGGTGTGGTCCCGGTCCAGGGTGCTGCAGTTCCAGCGGTGGTGCCGGAACTGGTGCTGGCACTCCCGGATCCACTCCTTGGCTCCCTCCCCGACCGACTGCATGATGTCGGGGTACCTCTGGCACAGCTGCCGCTGCTTGTTCACCAGCCCGGGGATGTTATCGCAGATCACCCTCGCGCCCAGCGCCCCGATGTACCTGCGAGAGAGAACGGTGCAGTGTCAGCACCCTGCCCGTGCGGGGCTTGGGGGTCCCCGCCCTGCTAGGGGGGGGATCTTAAATTGAAGCCCCTCTTTCCCTCTTTCTAGTCGTGTCACAGCTGCTCTGGGCTCTGCTCAGAGCATTCCCTCCCGGCGCTATGTCCTCCTTGCAGCATCCCCTTGGTGTGGACCAGATGCGGAGCCACGGAGCAGGGTGAGATCTGCCTGGAGCTGGGGTTCAGCCGGGCAGGATGCGGGGACGGGGCACTGCTGAGCCATCACCGCTGCTGGCTTTGCTCTTTGTGTTTAACGAGCTAATCCCGAGCCGCAGCAGCCCCGGGCAGGAAAGGCAAAGGCGAGGTGGGGCTCTGCGTGTGCATCACTGTGGCAGGGATCGGGGGGGCTCTGGGGAGCCCCTCTCTCCCAGGGGACAGCCACTGATGGGTGCTGCAGGTTGTGGGGCCCACGCCCCTGAGAGCCTGGGCTCTCCGCAAGCTCCTGGGGCAGCAGCGGAGGAACTTGCTGATGTGCAAAACCTCCCTCCAACCCTATTCCCTGCAGCCCAGCCCTGCTGAGCACAGCAGGATGGAGCCCAGCTGAGCCCAGTGCAGCCAGTGCAAGCTCTGTGATGTCTCCTGCCCAAACACGGCTGGGGAACACAGCGGGAACAATGGTCCCTGGCACAGGCCCCCCACGCAATGCTCAGGTTGGGGAGGAAGAGGAGCAGGCTTCGCCTCTTGTTGCTGTAAGTCCTTGTTCACAGTTATCCCCTGGCTCTCTCATCCTCTCTGTGCATCTCTGCCACTGGTGAACATTTATGGTCATGCCTTGAAGCTGGATAACTGGGAGAAGTCAGTGTGTCTCCTGTTCTGCCTGTACCCTGCCTGCACACCAGTCCCTTCCCCGCAGCAGTGGAGCGAGGATGGGAGCTCGCAGCAGAAAGACAATGTGCAAGCCACAGCCTGTTGGAGCCTGGCTGAGCCCCATGGACACAGGGGAGGGACCCTGAGCTCTGCCCCCCCAGCCTCGCACCAGCCCAGACAATGGTGGCAACATGGAATTTTCCATCCCCGTGCCACTCGCTCTCCCCAGCCGGGCTGCGGCTGCGTGTGCCGGAGGATGAGGTTTACCACAGAGCGTGGAGCTGTGATTCTGCCTGGAAGGGATGAGGTTTGGGTGGGATTCAAACTTTTCAACCCCCCAGACTGGAAGTAAGAACCTTCCTTTAATAAGAATCAAAAACAGTAAGCTCAGGCAATATTTCATTGTCTCTCCCTGGCCACGTTCTATGACTTCTATCAGCCCCAGAGAGAGCTCGCAGGCTCAGGAAAGCCCTGCGAGCACAGAGAGCAATGGGATCTGTTCCCTTTTTTTAAGTATTTTGTTTAAATGCTGGCAGAAGCACAAGGTCATCTCAGGCTGGAGCTGAGGATAATAAAACCGGCTCCCCATGGCTTTGCAAGCCCCGACTCTGAGGGCCAGCACGCATCGTTTTCACAGGCTTGCTCACCAGCCTTTCATCCCGCAGCAAGGGCATGAGGGAGATGGCAGAAGCTGTTTAGGAAAGAAAAGCCACCAGGAGCTCATCGAGCAATGCCAACTATGGGCATTTAATTGCCTCGCTTGCCCTGGACTGCCAGAGTGGCCAGTTCCTTCCCACGGTGAGCGGGGCAGGGTGGAGGAGCATCCCACCAGCTGGGTGATGGTTCAAGCTGCGGGGCTCCAGTGGGGCTGCAGAGCCCCTGGGGGAAAGTGTGGCTCCCTGGCCCTGCTCTTGCTCTGCCCAGCCCACCTGGTCCCAGCGAGGATGGGGACAGCTAATGGGTCCCTGTGGGCACTGACAGAAGCTGGGATGAGGCAGCATCTGCGGGATGGAGGTCACAGCAGTACCCACAGCTCCCCTTCACCGGAGGAAAGAGCTGCTGGGAAAGCTGGAACATGTTCTTTGATGGGTCACCATCAGGTACCTTGTGGGATCCCTGTCTGCTCCCAGCGCTGCGGAGCTGTGGCACTGGGTTTGGTTTGGCAGTGGGCTGTAAGCAGGGCTAGCTTTGGAGAGACACAGGGGCAGAGGAGCTGCCTCCAGGATGGGAGAGCCAGCAGATAAAGCACCGCCCAACCCCATCCCCTGGGAGACTGGGATCAAGGAAAAACCTCCAGACAAGATAAACACCAGGCACTCCCTTTTTCACACTGTGAGCTAATTACTTCTCATTAATTCTCCTGCCAAATACCCAGATCAGAGCAAACATTATCAGGAGGAGAAAGTGGAAGGAGAGCAGGGCAAAGAGCATCGACCGCCGAGGGAGCTCCTCGCCGAGCAGGGTCCCAGCCCCCACTGGGGTCAGTGGCTGCATCTCCCTTTGCTGGGAGCTGCAAACCAGCAGCGTCTTCGCTGCGGTACCTACAGGTCTCCATCAGAGATTAGTCACTGAAACCCATCCTGCGATCACAGTGGCCTTGGGAACTGGCACAGCACAAGGAGGGGGAAAATTCCTCTCGTGTCTTGGAAAGGCTGCAGTGATCTCAGCAAGACTGAGATTTTCTGTTTCGTGAGAAATGCTCCAGTTGGGTTCAGTTACTCTGAAATGGAGCGAGACAGGGAACATCAGAAAATTCTGCCAAGCAGAATCAGGGGAGGGAAAAAACCCAAACATTTGTTTTGGATTGATTAAAGCATCCCTTCCGATTTTATTTCTAAAAATCTATGACATTTTAAAAACACTGAAATAGGGAAGACAATGGATGTTCTGAGAAGTCCCCAGCTGCCTTATCAGAACTTCATGTTTAAAAAATGAAGCTGTGCTGAAAGAGGAAAATTTCGATGAAATGCTGTACTCTGGGGGAATCTTGCAGAAAAGATTATTTTTTTTTTTTACAGGAGGAAAAAAAAAAAAAAGACCCAGGCCCTGAGTTCAGCAAAGTCCATGGGAGGGAATGGCTCTTGATGCTGCTTGGGCCTCGACTTCTGCACGGTCAGGAGAGGCAGGAGCAGGCTGGGGGAGCCGGGCAGCTCGCAGTGAGGAGGGGCTGGGAGTGAGGGAGGGAGTCAATCGTTAAGTGCATGTGGGGGATAATGATCCCCACCCTGTCAAACGGGGTTCTGTGGGATCCTGCCTCCCGCGAGGTCCTCATTCTGCACAGCCCCTGCATCACCTCCTGCTGCGAGCCGAGCTGTCTGCTCAGCCAGGCAGAGAGGGGCTGGCACTGATCCCTCCGACGGCCTTTGGCTGCGTGATGCTGCATCCTTCCAAATCCACGTGCAATCACAAACTTGCTGAATTTGTCGTTTGCTCCTAAATCTCAGCTGCCAGGAGACGGGTGTGAGCTGCAGAGCTGCAGGAATAGCCGTGCACCGGACCCCCATTCCCCGCCCCGTGCGACTTGAGCAGCAGCGGCGGCCGGAGACCACGTTACGAAGGCAAGTGCTTCCAGAGCCCACAAGGTCAAGCACTCCTCACCCCCTGCTCACCCTCCTCTTCCTCCCTGCAGTAGCCCGTGGCAGGGCTGTGTGGCCACCGGTTCAGCCAAAGCTTTTTCTCAACAGCACGTGAGCACCGGACGCTCCGATGCACAGTGGGAACAGGAGACAACTGTCACATGTTGGCTCCCAGTTGTTGTTCTTGTTCTAAGAGTCTGCTGACTTTGCCTCTTGTAAACAAGGAGAAACCTAAATTGCTTCTAAGATAAACATGCAAATCAGAGGCAGACGCATCTATTCACTTGGCAGCGTGCGTTCTGCACTGACCCCCCCTTCCGTCGCTTGCCTCCTCCGTGCTGTATGTGTCCCGCTCCGCGCTTCCCGAGGGACTTGCAGACTCCTCGGGGTGCCCTTGCAGAACTGCGTGGCCCATGTCCCATCTCTGCCCTCAGCTCAGACTGCTCTGGTGGAAGTCGGAACAGCTCAGAGCTTTCCTGCCCACGGCTGCTCCCCTCCCTGTTGCCTGCAGGTTAGGAGGGGACCCCTCCAGTGGGCTGTGACTTCCTGGGACCTGCTGCGTCTTGTCCCAGGGATCAGATCCCAGCACACCTTGTTCAGCCTTCATCTTCACTCTGCTGGAATCTTTCTGGATCAATAAACTGTGCTTTAGCTTTATAGCGTAAGCAGCTTCCCAGTTGCTGAGGTCTTCGACAGGAACAGCAGAAAGTCTCAGGAAAAGGGCCGTGCCCTGCGGGGCTGTGGCTGGGGGGCAGAAAGAGCCTCAAAACCTGCACTTTTTGTGTTCTGCTTTAGAACTGGAACAGCTGCTGAAACGTTGGAAGTTCCCGCTGTGGTGAAATCAGTGTTGCACCAATACCATTGAAGGAACAATTTTGAATTAGATTAATGCAAGCTGAGCTTAGACTAAGATCGCTGTTGTAGGTTAATTATACGCTGGGAGAAGGAAGTCCATGCAAGCAGCTCTGATGACGCAGTAAAGACAGACTCTGGGCATGAGGAAGCTCAGTGGGGCACCTCTGGCCATTGTCTGGCACAACGGGTGGCACAGGGTGGACACGTCAGCCAGGGCCACCCCGGTTGCGGCACCCAAGAGCCAAGGCCCGAGGCTTCCTCATCGTCGCTTGTTACTGCAGAGAGTTTATGGCTGAAAAACAATGGCAGGTTAACAGAGCTCCTTCCTGCAGCTCCTCTCTTCCCAAGGATCCCATACCCACTTTGCCAACTGTCTGTAACTCCTTGTTTGGCAGCAAAGTTGGGGGGATGCAGCACCCAGAGTGCAGGAGGTGCCCATGTCGGACTCAGCACCACAAACCCTTCTCAGTACGATGACTTTGAAACCATCAAGAGAGATGCTCTTCTGACTGAAGCTGGGTCTCAGCACAAGCTTGGCTCTGACATCCTATCTGACGGGCTTTCAGCGTAAGAATCTGCCTTTCCTGCCCACCAGGTGTAGGATGCTCTCAGCTTGGTCAAGGCAATCTGGACAACTTAAATTCCTGGACCCTCAGCCCCATCACTGCTCCTGGGAGTTCCCAACAGTTTCTTTTCTTACCAGCAGTAAGGAGATGTGACAACCACTCACTGTGTGTAGGGCAGCACTCGTGGGCTCTGAACTTGACCAAGCCACGTTTAAAACAACTAAAAAACCCAAAACAAAAACAAAGATGCAATCAAGAAAAGCACCAAGGTGTTGTTCCTGGCTACATAAAGCTGTCTCTCAACTGGTATCCTCTGATGGCCACTGACTGCCTGACACATGGAGCTCTCCCACCTACTACGACCCAGGCAGACAACCTCAGCACCGTTCAGAAGAAACACTGAACTTCGAGCCCTTCCACAGCTCCAGTTGGTCTCATCAGACACCTGTGAGTCAAGCTGTAACTGGGGCTTGGTTCCAGCTTGGTATGTTCCCCTTGCCACTGGTTCTGCTCTCACTCCTGAGCGTGCTGTGTCGTGGTCAACTGCAAATGCTGCCTGCTCCTGAAAACATCCCTGGGTAGGACAGCCTGACACTGGTTTAGGCTCCACCATCACTTATGGTTCTGGGGGTTTCTCTAGGTCTTTCTGCAAACCAAGTTCTGTGAAACCCCCAGAGCTCTGTGCCTGGGTGAAGTGTGGTCCAGCCGTGCCTCTTCCAACCCAATGTGTGCCCACGTGGACACCTCCAGCCTCTTCTCCCCGATCAGCACTGAGGAGCTGCTGAAGTGCTGGTCCCAGTCCATTCTCCTCGGTGGCAGAAGATCAGTCTTTCGTGCAACCCCCACCAGCTGGGTTTGCACCGAGACTCCTCGCTGCTCCTCCTTGCTGCTGGCTTCTGCTTCAAGAGCTCTGCTGAGGGTGCGATGAGAGCTTGGTCTGGCTTCTTGGTGGCATCACAGGCTGCTGGAGTCTGGAAAAACTGATTCACCTCCCCACTGCTCTCATAACCACTTCAATAGTCCTGAAAGATCAACTTGGGAGCCAAACTGTCTTGGCTTCTGCTCTCTTCCCATCCCACTGAGTTGACACAAAATCTGTATTTTGGTGGGAGGCTGGAAAGCCCTTGGCAGCAACTGGTGACACCTCGAGCAGATAGGATCAAATCCAACATCCCTGCTTCTCTGCCTGATAAAGAGCAAATTCCAGCGTGCCTGGCAGCATTTCATCTCCTCAAGTGCTTTGCATACTTCCCAAGGATGCTTCACCTTCCTTCCTCTGCTCTCCCCGGCTGTGGGCAGACAATTTATAGTCAACTGCAAAGCACTGTGGATTGCAAGGTGTGCTGTAGACATTTGAGATACTATTTTATTATTGTAAACCCCAAGTATTTTATTAAGCCCCACTGGGAACAGGGCCATCCTGGCCTGCTGGAATTGTTAACACCTTGGAATGATTAATAGTCCTAATTTCCTCACTTAGAGCCACTACTCGGTATGTTGAGAGTGTTAGTCTCACTTGAATAATTTTTAATGTCATAATGCTGAGCCACTACCAGTGCCATTCAAGGGACATATTTTTCATTTTCTGCACCATGATGTTTCTCTTTCTCATGTCTCTTTTTCCAGTTGCACCTTTGGTTCCTTGCTGTGGTTTTTCCACCTTCTCCGTGGTTTTCCTGCACCCGTGTGCAGTCAGTGGGATGCAGTGTCTGTGGGGAAGACTGAAATGTCCAGGGAATGCTGCAGTCCTGGGGAGCTGGACCCCGATAAGCACCCTGCCCACCGTCCCCTCAGGTTTGCTGTTGGCATCTTGCATCGAGAGTGACCTGGGACGAGGTCTGTTCTGCTGGCTGTGGTGTGAAGGTGAGGCTGGGAGGCTATAACAGCACAAGGAGGAAAGGGCTCAGGTGCCTTTGCAATAGCGGCCAAAACCTCTCTTGGTGCCGGGCAAAAGCTGTTCCTCAGGGGCATTGTTGGTGATGTACAAATACAGTACGAATTGCTCATCCAAAGTGCTCTTTATCCTGAAGTATCACATTTTTTTCTCCCCAAATCTCAAAGCACTTTGCTAGGAGGTGGGGAGGTAGGACGGTGTCTGGCAGTAAAGAAGGATGGATGATTCTTCTATTGTTCGTGGCTTGTCTTGCGTGTTGGGTGCAAGATTCTTGGAGCAGAGGCTGCGAGTTTCTACAGGAGCCAGCCCAGTCCAGAGCTCCTCACAGTGGGCTGCAGGCACTGCTGAAATCACTATTAGCAGTAGTAAAAGCTAATGACTTTGGAAAAGCAGAAGGATTTTTTCTACTGCATTTCTTTGTAAGAAAGATTTCCTATAGGTGAAAGTGACCCTAATGAAAAATGAACTAAGAAACACAATTAGGATTATTATAACAGCGTCGAGTGACTGAGAGAACCCATCTGTTCAATACACCCCAACCAAGAACTCCAGGGCTGCTGCAAAGGCCACAGGGTTCATTCTCCATCAGCCTCACGTTACTTTAAAACTTATTTTTCAAAGCACGGGTGCCTGGACAGCCGGAGCAGTGGAACTCCTCGGGATAAAGACTTCCTGGTCACTGACCTCCTGCTTTTATTGCCACGCAAAGTGCTCTGCAACAACAAACACAGAGCAGGAGAGAACCCCCTGGAGACTCCCCGTGCCCCGAGTGCTGCACGTCATCACCTCCCCTTTGAGATGGTGAGTTCCTGCCTCGGTACCTCGCCTGTGACAGCCCTGGGCTGAGACGCGGTGGACAAGGAGCTGCTTTGCAGCGTGGCTTGTGCAGGGGAGGGAATGGTCCAGGATGGCATCGGGAGCTACTCAGAGCTGCTGTGTGAGCTGCTGGACCCTCTGCCAGGAAGCTCTCCGGGGCTGCTGGGGGGCTGCCCGGCTGAGGCTGGCACGGAGGGGAGGCAGCGGCACCCCCCGCACCCTGGAGGGTCCCGTCGGCCGGCTGTGGAGCTCCTCCATGCAGCTGTCTTTCCCTTGGCTTAATTTCAAACATTCCTATTGATGCTATTTCCCCTCCCACACACCTCAGTGTGATGCCTGGTTAAATGAGCCCCTCTCTCCTCCATCCTATATCCACCCGTATGTGTAGGTTGATTTTTCCACCACTCTTTGGGCCCATCCACGGCACCCGGGCCATGACCCAGCACTGGTGTCACACACAGCAAACCCCAGAGAGGACTGGCTGTGGGAGAACTGCTCCTTCCTACCCACCCTAGTGGGAATGTTTCCTCCTCCACCTGCAATGGGGGGTCCTTGCCAAACCCTCGGGAAGAGCTTGGCACCAGCTCCCAGGGTTGCTCTAGCACGGAGGGTGTGACAGATGCTCCTCCTTCATGACTTGCCCTTGGTGTGTTTTCCCTGCCCATGAACACACACCTCTTTCCCTGGCTGAGGAAGGGAGCTGGAGCCTGGTGACTGCCCAGCTCCGGACTGGAGCATCCCTAAGTTCCCATCTGGGCATCGTGCCCCAGGACGCAGCATCTCCCCAGGAACCCTCGCAGCCCGCCCATGCCTTGAGGAACCCCACGTGGCCGCTGGGCTCCTGCACGCTCCCTGACCAAGCCTGTGCTGGTCTTCCTTCCACAGATTTGTTTTATCTCTTTGGGAGCCTGATGCCTCCCATCTGTTCCAATGCCAGATGAAATTAAATATTTGTAGTTTCCAAGGGCTGTGGTTAGCAATAAACAAGTTAGCTAACGAGGATTTGGTGCGCCGAGGGGCTGGGGGGGCTGGCGTGGGCTTGTAGGCAAGCGGGTATGTGTGAGGGTGGGGTGCAGGGGTGTGTGTGCATACGGCTTTGTATACATTTTTCTTTAACCAAACCTTCAATTTAAAATGGCTTTCCACACCAGAGCAGCTCGCGGGGCCCTCAATAGCCAGTAAACTCTACTTAGTTATTTACACCGAGTTTGTTTATTGCACGGTTCATGTTTATAAGCAACATTTGTCTAATCTTCCAAATCTTTTCAGAAGGAATTTCGGAGGCCGCTTTCGGGGCCCGACCTCCTCTCAGAGCACATGGGGCACAGCCCTGCCAGGCGGGTGCCCACCGGGGACAGTGGCGGTCCCTCGGACGACGCTGCTCTCCCTCCCCGAGCGCGTGCCAGTGGAAACGGGAGGGAAGGATTTTTCCCCGTCGGGTTCCTTAATTTACGCCTGTGTTTCAGCTGGTGTCCTGTTGCTAAGGAACACTTCACAGTTTGGGAGCTTTTCCGCACGGATGCTGCTCCCCATACCAGCCTGGCTGCTGTTGGTTGCGGTGGCCTCGGAGCCTGGGTAGCACCGCTGGTCACAACCCCGCCGGGATGAGCCCGGCCCCTCTGCCCGTGCCAAGGCTACCCAGCACACACCACACCCCCGACACTTTTTGCAGCACCAAAGTTCACCAATTCCTGGGCGTTTTTGTGAGGCGGTGCAGGCCGTGCCTGACGTCACTGAAAATTAATAATTTGCAGTTGTTTAGAAGAAACATTTGGTTGATATTTCCTTTCCATGTACTGTGATCAGAAGTGACCCAGTTTTTTTTTTCTATTAATCTACTTTAAAAGTCAACTCTGGAAATGAGAAGCATTTCCTCTATTTCCACAAGTTTATTGTGTGTGAATCCCTAGAAGAATTTGGCAATAATAATAAAAATAAGGAACGATGATGCACCACCAAATGTATTTACTGTAATATCAGTAGTGCTAAGGATGTGCTTGGAAGCCCATGTAAATCACTGAATAACTTTTTCCCAAAGCACAGCTGGCTGAAACCATTTTCAGTAAAACACAATTTCATCTAAACATGCTATTTTATCAGAACTGACACGTCCAGCAGAACAGTGCTCGCTTCACTGAAGGCCCTTCTCGGGAATGTTCTAGCCTACAGAAGTACAATCAAAAAACGTGAATTTTAGAGTTGAGTGTGTTTGGTTCCTGATTTTTTAATTTTTTCTTTAATTTTATTTTTTAAGTCTCATACTTCAGGTCCCTGAAACCAATTCTGCTGCGTGGGGGAGCCCCTTTCTTCCTCCAACAAGACGCTGCCAGCCGGGGAGCGGGTCTGCAAGCTGAGAACACAAACCACCGCGGGAGCTAAATCCAGCTTCCTCCAAATAAGCCACAGCTACCGAGGCTTAAAATGCGGCTGGTTTTCCTCCTGCTTGTGGGGAAGAGACGTACGCTTGGAATTAGGGCAGACACAGCAGAGGAGTCATTGTGGGGAGAGGTAGGTACAACCGCAAGGAAAATAGGTGTTTTGCACACTCCTTCTAAAGAAAGAATTTTCACTCTTTAGCCAGCATCCAAGTGTGTTGCCAGAACTGCCCGGCCTTGGGTAGACGATGCTGTAACTATTTGACACCTCCTTTTTCCAGCTACTTTGCCCCATGCACCCACTCCTCGGCTCTAACGAGTCTCCCCTTCTCTTGCCTCCTTGATAAATCAAGTGAAAAAAAATCCAACTTCTCCACTCTAAAACTTTTCCTTCCTTCCTTGCTTGGTTTTTAGTCTATCAGCCACATCACCCTGTGCTGATGGGTGGGGGCAGACTCGGGGTGGAAGCCCAGGCAGTGCCTGTATCAACCTGATACTTGCAGATGGTGAATCATTTTCTCGCTGGTGATTTCAGTTCCCCGTGGGCCGAGCAGCCTGCAGGAGATCTCCTCTAGGCACGGCCAGGATCGGCACTGCCGCTCCTAAGTTTGCGTTAGAGGTGCCCCAAGAAGCCTATGCTGCTCTCTGGAAGAAGTCACCCATCTTTTGTGCCTGGCTGCAACCCGCTGCCCGAGCAGCACATCCCCTGGCCTCCCCGCTCCCTCCCAGCTCCGCAGGTTTCCCGTTCGCCTTCCTCACCCGGGAATCGCTGTCCCAGGGATGCCAGTCTGGCCATGGCTGCCACATGCCCAGACATGCTCTCAAACACTTATGTTATCGGCATGACTATTAAGTGCTCCTGAGCCCTCGCAACGTGCTCCACGGTAGCTGAGGAATTCCAGAAACCACCGTTCTCTTTCAGTGCCAGATGGGTTGAATTTGACTAAGTTCTGCCTCATCCACTGCGATGTGCTAATGATGATGAGCTTGGCGTGGAAAACAGTGTTTTCCACAAGATCAGAGAGGACTTTTATAGGGTGGGGGCCACTGAGAACTTTTCTGCCGCAAACGATCTTTTTCTCCAGTGTTGCTGAACTATTGAAGCAGCTCGAGGTTGACTGGAAAACCCCACAGTCGTTGTTTTCCTAACTACTCTCATTCTGCATACAGGAATTTTCATTGTTACAGGAATCGGCACAGGAGGAGATTAATCTAGAAGGCTGCTATTTTCTGTGGTATCACTTCTATCTGTTACAGATCCTCACCTTATCCAAATGAGCGAGAACCACAACTTTTTAGCTTACGAGAAGCTGCAACGCAAGTGCGCGGGGCGATCCCGCAGCCCGTAGGGACCCGGGAGCTCCAGATCGCGGAGGGTGGATGCGGGGAGCCGCTCGCTGCTGCTGCCTCCCAGCTCCAAACCGCACCGAGGGGCGAATCCCGCTGCCCGGGTACGGATGGCTTTCGGGGGAATCACGACCTGTGGGGCGCGGCGGGAACCGGGGAGTCCCCGCGAGCAAACGGGCGGCGACGGCGCTTTCGGGGCGCGGGTTGCGCGGGGAGCACCGCGGCGGCTGCCCCCGGGGAAGGCAGCGGCTCCAGCCCCGCGGCCGGCTCGGGGAGAAGGCTCCGCCGCTTCCCCGGGAGCCCGAGCAGCCGCCGCCGGAGCCGCGCAGGTGGAGCCGGGGACAGCCCCGAGCCCGTCCCGCGGCGGGGCTCCCAGCCGGGACCGGGATTCGCGATGTGCGAGGGGAGCCGGGGACCCGCGCAGCCCCGGACGAGCCCCAACCGCTCCCACGGCCGCACGTCGGGCGCCGGGCTCCGTGTCCCGCATGGCGGGGCTCGCTGCTCGCCCGCCGGCACTGCCCC
>WTSP01026641.1:3615-27416 GCA_025331215.1 Actenoides lindsayi | reverse complement strand
TTGGCTGCGCGGCGCTCCGCCCCAGCACGTGGTCAGGCGGCGGGGGCAGGCCCGAAAGGGAAGCAGGCGTGCGCCGCCTGGGGCGGTGGCGGCTGAGGGCGCTGACGGGGAGGCGGGCGGGCGTAAGAGGGGTGCGTAGCTCTCCGCTTCCCTGTGTGAAGAGGTAGCCCGCTGGACCCGTGCGGGTACCCGTGCATCGGTGATATCCGTGTATTATACACCCTTTGTAATGACCACGCGCATATACATGGATATATTTATAGCCTATTTTACAATACATTTCTTTATATACAATACATACGCGCGTACATGTAGCTGTCTCCTCTACCCGCATAGATGTAAATCACGTATTTGTGAATTGACAGCAACGTTTTTGCGCGCAAACAAAGCCATCGCCTGCGTCAGACGGGGCCGTTCCTTTCTTCGGGCCGCACCAGCGACCTCTCCTTCCACCCTCGTGCCAGCCGAGCCCACGGGTGAACAAGAAGGCATCGGGTTTTTGTGAAGGTCCCGTTCACTCGTTTTGCTCCACGCACAAATTCTTATCACCGGTCTGGGAAAGTTTACATCTGATGTTTTTTTTTCTCATCCTTGTCTCTGTAACAGAGAGACCCCCAGCATAAAACTGCAGAAGTACTGAGATTCCTCTCAAGATGCTGAACTTTGACTTCACTCTGGCCAGGCAAGCAAGAACATTGCTGTAGGAAGACAGCTCTGCTTGGATGGTGCCAATTTTCACTAATTTCTCTTCAAATTGATCTATTTAATTCACAAAACATTCATATAATGCTATACTATTTGGGGGTCATTCGGAGCTTTCTGTTTGTCTAGGGGAAAGGGCTGTTTGTATAGTTTTGCCCAGCAGCAGGATGACACCACCATACCATGCGCCCATCAAGAGAAAACAACTCCAAATGCTCCTTTTTAACCAGCTAGGTAGCTGTGGAGCATGGTGCAGACAAAAAAAATTGAAAAGATTAAAAAAGAAAGCAAAAAAGCGTCACAATAGCTTCCTGCTCTTTTCAGGAAACGCGGAGACAAGACATGCAGAATGGTGATCATTACAATAGCTGACTGCAAACTCAACAGCCAATAGCAGAAGAAGAGGGGGAGGACATGCTGGTGCTTGAGAGACAGCCCTTCAGTGGCTAGAGAAGCTGATTTCTCTTTAAAATAAAAATCAAGATACGACTGGCCTGATAATCTGATCTCTCTATAACACACAGATTGAATCTTGTAATGCTCGGCGGAACCTGTCTGGAAGCCTGTTCTCAGAAGGGATCACCATGCTGAAGGCTCTCAACCACTTCGTCTGCGAGACTGATTACCCAGCGTAAATCTTTCAACTTGTATGTTCTTTACTTCCACCATCACCACAAAATACCCTCAGACATTAAGGTCAATCCACTCAGCCAAAACTGAAGGACAGAAAAGCAAGGGTACAGTGACGACAGGACACTGAAAGGGGAGTAGCAGGGTGTAACTGGAAAAGATGAAAGACATCACAATTGCCATAGTAATCAATACAAATGAGAATCTAGGCATCCAGCTCCAGAAATAAGCCTTGTTAAACAGTGCTTCAAAGAACAGTCTTGAGAAATTTCAAGTTGCAAACACCACGGCTGCCACTCTATGGTACATCTGCCTCAGCAGGGGAGGTGGAATCGCAGACTGTGCAACAGTTGTCTTACAGAGCCCTGTGCCCACATCATGAACGTTGTACAGGGTTTCATTCCAGACCAGTTGTAATCTGTTCTTGTCAGCAGAACGAGTGTCAGTGGTTGGAGCACACCGTGTTTCTGAAAACGTCTGGTTCCGTTTCATCTGAAAATGATCCACTTTGTATGCCCAGATGCCACTCCAAAATGTGAAGCAAGACAAAGTCAGCAAGGACAACTGGGATACAGACTTCAAAAATGAACTTCTGCTCTGAGCAAAAATGGCAGCATAAATGCTGATGCTTGGTGAAGACTTAGTGATCAGTATTTTCTGTTAAGGTGTGTGACAGTCACTACAATATTGATAGTACACCGTTAAGGCACTAGCGTTCAGGTTATTTCTGAATAAAAGTAACGGGGAAAACATAGCAGAACCAGCAAAGGACTACAAAATAACTTTCACATTCAGTGTACACTGTTCCACCCCAGAGTTTGCCAGAACACCTCGCAAAGCAAACAAGGTGATTTTCACTAATCCACGAGTGCAAAATATGAACAGATGTAAAGAAAAAAGCCGTACCATCTGTCAAGCAAACACCCTTTACAGCAAGCTAATGTATCTACAGCCCTCACTCTTCTAAGACATATAGGATATAAAAATGTGGATCAATACTTTATTAGCAATATTCTGACTAAGGGTCAGACAATGTTATTGATTGAACTTTAGTCAGAAAAGGAGCCAGATTTTTAATGTAGAAATGGATGGGACTTTGTTAGAAGGTTGTCAATACATAAAAAGTATAACTCAAATCCTGGAATAGTTGAATGCTTCAGTAAGTATTTCTGTGTTTCACAGAGCATAAACCTCTCTGAAGATTCTCTCCTGAGGATGTAGGAACTGTGGTTTATAGCAAGGACATGCTGGGTTAAAAGCCAAGTCTCCCAAGTCACACTTTGCCTCCCTGTTACTTAAACCTGGAAGAAACTTTGAGCCCCATTATAGCTGCTTCTCTTGCACCCCACTCATTCCGAAATGTGCAAGTCCAGAATGCTCCTAAAACCTCTCTTGTCAGAACTAGGCTTTGGAGGAACCCGAAAAAGAGAAGCCAGAAGCTAGAACAGGTAAACGCTGAAGATTTAACAAAAAGCTTGTTAATCCAGACTGCTTGGTCATGGCTTCCTGCTCAGTGTGGTGATGCATCATGCTGTGTAAGTTACGTGAACACATGTAAGGTTTGTGACACTTTGCAATGCAGCAGCAACATTTTGGAGCCACACTTTGCACTGTATCAGCAACATTTCTGATTCTGTAAAATAAATGAAATCTGATTTTCGTTGCCACTTCAAACATGCCAAGTAAAATGTGGTATCAAGAAATGACTAGAATTATTCTCTCTCCGTATTGTTATTATTACTATTTAGCACAGTAAGTTTAAATTACTCCTCAACAGAGAATTTTAGAATCTATTATAAAATGGATTCCACTTTGCAAGCAGGGACAGAAAACACTGCCAAACACGGAGAAGTTGGGGTTGCAGACCCTGCGCAACAGTTTACTCATCCTTCACTGAGCAGAGTGCTACGTAAGCTGTGTGGTTGCCGTAGCAACTCTCCCCAGACCCGGAACTGTGCCACAAAGGTGCTGCCTTAATACAGATAAGCAGTTTCATGGTCTTTTTACACAGAAGATACAGGCGGTTGAAAACAAAAGGCAGTTTAAAGGGAAATCCTAATTTAAGAGAACTGTTTCACAATTCCAGGAAAGTATTGATGTATGTGGTGAAACGGTTAATTTTCAAAACTCTTTGGTGTTAAAAACAGAGGGACAGGCCAAATACGGGATGGCTTCTTTTAATCACAATAACACTATTGAGTAATATGGTGAGAATTGGATTGTGTGAAGGTAATAAGTATTTATAATCCTCTGAAATCACTACTGTTACTTATGTATCTTGTAAAATTTCCTAAAGCAAAGGTACGCTACATTTCCCTCCACAAGAGCCTGAAGATGCACGTACCTGTGAGTGTTCACTTAGAACCTGGTTTGGTTACCCTCTCTACAACAGAGTTGTTAGCATTGTTAGATTGCATTTCTAAGCCTCCTCCCCAGGACTGCATACAAAGTCTGTCTGGAAATCTTCATGTCCTAGATTTTCAAAGGCAAAATCTGTTGTGGGACTTAGTAATTGCCAGTTACACTCTTGTCTTTAAATCCACGCTGATGTAGTTCACCTTGGTCTCCATCCTACCCACGTTAGATGCCCACCGGAAAAGCTTTCTATGTAATAAAGAATACAGTCATCATAACTGATATTTTAATACCTCTCGGTGATAACTATGATAAACAGCATTATACATTTACACCACACCACATTAATCTACAAGGTGTACATTTGTATCAAAAGGGAGGGCAGGAATTCAGCACCACCACCGACATCCCACATCAGCACTGTGGCAACAGGGGCTAGCAGCTAGCTCATGCTTTGAGCCTATCCTTGCAAGCCACGGCTTGTACTGTTACCAGAAGTCATAGGCACTCTCTACCGTGCCTCTTCAAGTCCTGAGGTCCTAAATGCTACTCTGGTTATTTGCCTCTAAAATATGTTCTAAGCAGAGCTAAAATATATAGCTAGAAAGTCTGCTTATTTTTGCTTGGTTCTCAGCTAAACCATTTCTTTAGGGATCAGCATATCTGAAAGTTGATGATGAGTAAATGCATGTCTTGCCTTTCAATTTCTGTCATATTGTGTCAGCTCTGTGGAGACAATTTTCTTTGTAAAACATCCTGAGACAAGAACATTCTTTCATTGTTTAACATTGCATTTTAATTCAGCTTAGAGGAATCAGCTCAGAGTCCGTAACTGCTCAGTGCAGGTTTAATCTGGGACCTCTTTATTCAGCTTTAAGCAGAAAAAGACTTGGTGCAGATGGGGAACAGTAAGCCTAATGATGAGAAACTAGATTTATGTCTGTCTGTCTCTCTCCTGTCTCATGTCTCTCCCATGAAAGGTGACACGCTTGATGTGCCAGGTCCCATGGGAATAGCACAGGATGCACCCCGCATGCAACGTGGCACAGGAAAAGCTGAGTGGCTGCTCTGTTTCACAGCAAGCAGTGCAAACATCCTTACCAAAACTGTTACCAGAAAATTGCACAGTGGAAGCCTCTTGGGAGCTATTGTGAAAAGCTGGTGACATTATGTCTTTCAGTCGCGTGTCAGGTGGATCCCATCAGGACTCCACTGGACCATATTCTGAATCTAAATACTCAGTCCAGTGAAAACCCCACATACCATTACTCCTACACAAATCAAAATGGCTTTTAAAATCCTTAGACAAGGCATTCCTGCACCGAGCCAAAGCACTCATCTTTTGGTGAACATGTTTAAGCTTCTGTTTTTTTCACAATGTCAAATACAGATTTAGAGGTGAAAAAAAGACCAAGAAAATAATAAAAAGGAAAAAAAAATCCTAGTTTAAATATGTACATATTTGCTTATATTACACAATCAGCAACAATTAGAACTAATATTTCTTTTACAGTGGGTTTTTTGTGCATGCTATTTGACAGGCTAGAATATGAATTTTTGCTTTTTGTGTCTTCCACCAGAACAGAAGTTTTAGAATGATATATGCATGTCTATGCATTTATCAGTGATAGTCAAGAAGGGAAGGAGAGGAGAAAAGGAAGATTTTATAAGTGGCTGGACATAGAAGAACCACATCCCTTTCTCTGACTGATCTTGGAGTGTTGTACTCCAGCAAGTATGATGTACTTGGGGGAGGGGAGACCTGAACTTGAAGCCAGCAGCACCCCCAATACATTTATCTAATGATAAGACTAATTTCAGTGGGTATCCAAAATTGCATGTGCAGAAAAATAAATATCTGAATTAAAATATTTAATGGACAATTCAGTTACAAGGCACTATAATGGTACATTTTCAATGCACTGCTATACAAGTATTTACTACATAAACTATTGGAAGCTTCTAAATATAAGAGATATTTTGGTGATAGGAGTATTTTTAAACTGCAAGATCACAGAACATTAGAGGATCACAAAAGTGGTTTTGCTGCTTGAAAACAGAGGTTTTAGAGGACTTTGTAAATAAAGTCTGATTTTGAAAGAGATTATCAATTTAGTGTATAACTTAATACATTAAATTGAACATAAAATCACTCAGTAACTTCTTGACAGAAGTCACACTAGCTTTTTACAATCTGTCAATGACTATAAATCAATATGTATACTAAATCCACTACTGCAGTGCATGGGAAGTATTCATTCAGCTCACATATTTTCCAGAATCTCCTACCAAACTGAGAAAGTTGCTTAATTTCTCTCTTGTTCTGCTCACATCTCCAAATTAGCACAAGGATTGCCTCTTTTTTGTAATTCTAAAGTACCTTGCACATAGGGACTTCCAAGCAACTACTGTAATATGAAATACTAATCTAGAATATAGACTGTTACAGCTTGGGCAGGCAAAAAAACTGCATGGGCTTCATGAATCTGCTCCTGGAAGAATGAATCTCTGCTGCTTCCTGAGAAGAAGCTGCCAGCAGCTCTTCAGGGGACACACACCAACAAAACATACTTTACTGTGATGTCTGCTAAAGAAATCTCTTCTAGACTGTACTTACTTGGCTAGCTACTGCCTCGCTGAGATCACTCCTCCTACACCAGTGCACCTCAGCTATGCTATGCATAATGATAAAAATTTCTCAGCCAGTAACCGTGGCCAGATGCCTAGTGACTTTCAAATGACTCAAAGCTTTGGTGGCCTTTGACACTGTGGAGCATTGAAAATCCCAGACACAGCTGCATGACATGGCTCAGAGAGAGCAATGCTTTTATGTAGTTCCACTGATTCCTCACTAAGTGTTCCCAGATGGTAGCAGATGGCTTTTCTTTCTATTAAGGGTTCCCAGATGCAATATGCAACAGCACTTGGTGCTGATCACCCCTTTTGTCCAACATCTGTACAGAGGCTGTGGGAATGATCACAATACAGTATATGGAATGCAGTATTATTAATATCAATGCTACTTTGTATTTTCTTTCAATCTGGGAAATACAACTGCCCTCTGACATGTTTAATATTGAGAATATACTGAGAGAGAGGTGAAAACCAGCTTGATGAACCTCAAGTCCAAACATACAAAGATGACATGAATCAGAATAGAAAGCCTTTGGAGGATACAATGAATCAAATAATGAATGTAGAGGTTTCTGGGCTGGATTAGAGAAGTCCAAGGAGCAGAGAGGATCATTTATCAGCAGCAGCATTCTCAGAAGGATTGTAAGTTTACAAGTCAGAGCCCAGCACAGTTCTGGCTCTTCTGCTTTTGTCTCAACACACACCTTACCTTCATGATGCCAGAGCACAAAATGTGGCTAAGTTGACCATTACAGAATCATAGAATCACTATGTCTAGAGAAGACCATTAAGATCAGTTAAGTCCAAGTTCATACATCTGCTTGGGAATTCTGCATCTTGAGGGGCCTCAACAAAGCCTGTTGATGGTATTCATATCCTTTGGTCAACACAAGTGGCTGAAAGAGATTGTATGCCTTGGAGCACTTACGTTGATATTTATACTCTGGGAAGAAACACATTTTGTTTTCAGACCTTAAAAAGACTGGAGTTATTCAGTGTTTCTAAAAGATAGTCACTTTTGACCGTTTGTCCATTTTTTCCACGGGTCACAGCTTTTCACAAAGCCTGCACTTCTCTCATAAAACAGAAGCCCAGGCAAACCCCCAAATCCCTCCTGTTACCCACCTTCTCAGGCTTTCTGCCTGTACATCTAGCGTCAAGAAAGAAACGCTTTTCTTTGCAGGTTATCTCCAAGTCATTTAAGGCTACTGCGGGGCGGGACGCAGAGGCAGGCCTTCCTGCAGCCATTTGCGGGACCCTGGCTCCGCCGTGTGGCTCCCGCCGCTCCGCCAGCACCCGCGGCCTTTCCGCCCGGCAGCTTGCGGCCTCCCACAGCGCTGCCGGCCAAACCGGGGGGCGCCGAGAGCCGCCCGCCCCCTCAGCCTCCCTCACCCCAGCCAGCGCTGCCGGCCGAGGCTCCCAGCCCGGCCGCCCTCCCTCAGCCTCGCCTGTCGGTGAGGGCCGCACCGCCATGAACTCGGGGATCGAGTTTCTTTCTTTCTTTCTTTCCCCGAGGCCGCCGCGGTCCGCCCCACCGCCCTCCCGCCGCCGCCAGTGGGAGGAGCCGGGAGCGGCCCCGACCCCGCGGCTGCGGAGCAGGCGGAGCCACCGCGGCAGCGGTCAGCTGCGATATGTCGTACCCGTCCCCTCTCGCCCGGCCCAGCAAGCCCTGCAACCCCCGCGTCTTCTTCGATGTGGACATCGGGGGCGAACGAGGTGGGGAGGGGGCGGGAGGCAGCCCTCATAGGAGGGACACCGACGTGATCCGCGGGATGCGGCTGAGGTCGGGTCGGGGGGACGGGGAACGCGCGAGGGCCGGGCCTGGCGACGGGAAGCGGGCGGGAGCGGCGAGGCTCATGGTGAGGCCAGGCCGGCGGGCGGAATGTTCTGGACGGGGAAGGACGGTCGCGCTCCCGGGCCGGGCGCTGCCCCTACGGACTGCGGGCACACACCCGGCGCCGGGGAAGAGGAGAAACACAGACCCGCCGCGAACGGGCCTCCTGTGGGGCGGGGTAGGACATGGCTCTCTACGGGACCCTGCGGGCTCCCTCTGAGGTTTCCCTGCCGGAATGAACAGGCCCGAGGGCAATAAGAGCAAGGCAGCGTGGCTGCAGGGGCACCCCATTCCCCGGGGCTTCCCAGCTGAGGGGAATAA
The DNA here is from genome assembly GCA_025331215.1 of Actenoides lindsayi. Lineage (NCBI taxonomy): Eukaryota > Metazoa > Chordata > Aves > Coraciiformes > Alcedinidae > Actenoides > Actenoides lindsayi. Next base: position 18,940 of record WTSP01026641.1, on the reverse strand, counting down.
CCGCGGGTGCTACAGGGGAGCAGGTGCGTCTGCCGGCCTGTCCCGCGGTGCCTTCACAGCCGTGCCCTAGCAGGGCAGACTGGCACCTCTCCCCAGAGGCGTATTTCACGTGCTGTCGGTGGGCCGAGCTGCACCTCACCCGAAGCGGCCCGCTTGTCAGGCTGCGGCCCCGAGCTTCACGCCGTGGCCTCTTCCCCCACCACGCCTCGGGGACATGGTACAGCCTGACAGGCCTCTCCCGGCCCCCGGTGGTCTGTGGAGGTTCGGGCAAACCCATGGGCCTGGTTGTTCTCTTGGCATCGCCAGTGGTGCCAGAGGTCATCTGAAAATCGGGCAAACGGTCAAGTGGAAATAAGAAAACAACACGGAAGCTGGAGTAATGTCTGAGAGCGTAGGTTTTCACAATGTGCCTGAGTGAACATAGCTGCTGCCTTTTTGCCAAGATACTGCCTCTCATTTATTCCTTCTTCTACTCAAAAGAATGAGAGAAGAAAGTCTGTAAGATGTTTTGCCTTTTATTCACTTTCAGTTCTCTAACTTGTTTTCATTCTTGTGTTAATTAGAATTAATACATTTACATTTAGCTTCCAGTAGAGTGAAGTTACATTAAGTTATTGACTGTGAGGCTGATGAGCAAACAGGAGTATCCACTGATGGCAGCTGCTAGGAGTGAGAAATAGCTATCCGAGAAGCCAGTTTGTGAGAAGATGAGAATTTGACACAGAATCCATTTATCGACTATTATGGGATCTGTTAGCTACTCCAGGTTTCCCTTCCTTTAGTTAAAACATGCACATTTTTTGAGTTAAGGATTGCTTATAGCATTTTTAACTGTAAATAGTCATTCATAGGCATGGTAAGTATTACTGTGTCTTAGTAAAATTGGGGTTTAAGAGACTGAGGAGTAAGGTTGGAGTTCAAGTTTGGCAGAAGCATTTTGATAAAATAAAAGCCTGCACAAAACAGTGGGTTTTTGTTGTATCTATTTTTGATTGAACAAGCCACATATGTACGTTTAAATGGACATAAAATAAGTATGCATGTTAAAATACGTAATTGGGCTTTGATATTTTTTTAGCAGAAAATGAATTTGGCATTCTGGGTACATTTGGGCAGAATCTGTCTTTATTTCCCCTAAGTTCTTTTTGATAGTGGGATTCATTGTTTGGAATAACCTTGCTGAAAAACTAACGTAATTCTGCCAGTGATTGCCATGGAACAAGCCAAAAATGTAATTTTAATAGCAATATAAATAAAAATAATAAAGTCTGAAACATTAATTTCCTTTGCCCTGTAATTCTTGACACATCACCCTGCCAAGGATGGCCCTTAAAAATGTGTCTCACCTCTCCTTGTCATTTCAGCTGGACGCATTGTCTTTGAATTGTTTGCTGATGTTGTACCTAAAACTGCTGAAAATTTCCGTGCATTATGCACAGGAGAGAAAGGAATGGGGCCTACTACTGGAAAACCTCTCCATTATAAAGGATGTCCTTTTCACAGAAGTAAGTTCTATGAAATCCTCTGTTTTCCTCTTGGTAGCAGAAGTTCTCCGTTAGCAGTATTTAAAATAATTTTAAATAATATTTCAAGCACTGAAGAAATAACTTGTCTGAAAGTAGTTTTTAACTTTTTGATCCTCCTAATGACTAGATGTTCTTACCATGCATTGACAATAGTAAATTATAAATTTACTAGTAAGTTAGTAATAGTAAAACTGGTTTACTCTGAGTTGTGAATAGGTTGAAACAGGTTTCACATAAAGGATTAAATATCAAGTGATATCCACTTAACTGAAAAGGAGTACTTAGGGGACACTTGATTAAAAAAAAAATAAATGAGGCTTTCTTTTATGTAGGCACAGGTTCTGGTGACAAGGATTGCTCTTCAGTTGTTTGTGCCTTTCCTGCCTTGCTGCTGTATTTTATAATTATTTTCTTTTACAGTTATTAAGCAATTTATGGTCCAGGGTGGAGATTTCTCAAACCAAAATGGCACAGGTGGAGAAAGTATATATGGTGAAAAATTTGAAGATGAAAACTTTCATTATAAGGTACTCTGTTGATAACACTAATTCTATTCAGTTTTTGAAGTTTCAGTGATTTTTATTTCCTTCAAGTTCAGAATTAGCACTCTTTAGTCCAAGGTTAATGTTATTTTTAAGCAGTGGAAAGAGTGCAGCAAAAACGCCCCGGACTAGTTTGTCCTTAAAGTCTCTGTGGAATCCAGAACAAATGCATGTGTACGTGATGTCAACCACATTAAGACAAAGACAACTATAGTTCAAATTTTGGTTTTAATTGCACCATCAGAAATTAATTTGGAATGACAATTTAGGTCTCATTATTTTAAAAGACTGGCAAATTTTGTCACTCTGAAGCATATGCAGTATGTTAGGATTACATGGAATTTGTGCATGTGCTTCTCTAGAGAAGGAGACTCCACAACCAATCTGAGCAGCCTGTTCCAGTGCTCCTTCACTCTCACAGTGAAGAAGTTGAGGTGGAACTTCCTGTGTTTCACCTTGCTACCATTACCTCTTGTCCTATCACAGGGCACAATTGAAAAGAGACTGGCCCCTTCTATTTGACACCCACCTGCAGCTATTTGTAAACATTAGTAAGATCCCCTCTCAGTCTTGTCTTTTCCAGGCTAAACAGTCCCAGGGCTCTCAGCATTTCCTCATAAGAGAGATGTTCCAGTCCATCACCCTTGTAGCTCTCCATTGGACTCTCTCCAGTATTTCCCTGTCCTTTTTGAACTGGGGAGACCAGAACTGAACACAATTCTCTGAACATGGTCTCACTAGTGCAGAGTAGAGTGAGGAGGACCTCAATCGACCTGCTGGCCACAGTGCATGTAACTGTGTGATTGATCAAGTCATCATTAGAGCTGTCCTTGCTATATATAATAATAGCCTCAGAGAATCTTAGGTATTTTGTAACAGATCTTTTATATGTTGTGATTTTTTTTTTTTTTCCCTCCAATGCAGCATGATAAACCAGGACTGCTGAGCATGGCAAATGCAGGACCTGGAACTAATGGCTCTCAGTTCTTTATTACAACGGTGCCTACTTCTCACCTGGATGGGAAACATGTGGTGTTTGGCCAAGTGCTCAAAGGAATGGGTGTAGTTAAAATGTTAGAAAACGTTGAAGTAAAAGGAGAAAATCCTGCTAAGGTAAACAAAATCCAAAGCACTTAGGGATGATGTTTATTATTCTGTTAGATCATGTATATTTATTTCTTCTGAATGCTTGGAGTAATGTTTAGAACTATTAAAAATTAACCAATTATTTTTACGAACAGTGTTAATTTCCATTTTACTCTCTCTGTTAAGAGGCTTTTGTTTTGCTGTAAACTTCCTCTGCACAGTTGATTTATTGTTCAACATGGTGGAAGTCTTTATCAGGGTGAAGGCTGAAATGCACAGGAGTGCATAGAAGTCCATAGAAGTGTAGCATGGGTGACAAAATTAAAAGGTGGCATCCACAACCCTACCTACTTAGGAATTTTATGCCAGAAGTTGTATTTCTAGAAGAGCAATCAGTGTGTAGGTTATGTCAGTTTGTGGTTGTTTGAAAAATTAATGCCTCTGCAATGTTAGAGGACTCAGCAGTTGTAGAAAGAAACATCTTCTCCAGTGTAGTTGGACTGCCCTGCCTTGTGTTTGCTGCAGCTCAGCTTGTTGCCTCTCTCCCAGCCTCTCTGTGGAGTGTGGCTAAACTGTTCTTGGAATATGGCTCCTCTGAAGGCAGCATTTTCTGTGATACAAGCCTTTTGTTGAGGATAGGCTAATGATGTACTGGGTTTCTGAAATCAGTGCACCCAACCAACCCATGAAATAGCATTTTTACTGAATTTCCAAGAGCACTCAGAAGTTGTGGCTTGGTTTTTTTTTAAATTGTCTTAATAGGCAATACTGCTATTTATATTTTTTCAGTTATGCATCATTGCAGAATGTGGAGAGCTGAAAGAAGGAGATGACTGGGGAATTGTTCCCCAGGATGGATCTGGAGATGCTCATACAGATTTTCCTGAAGATTCAGATATTGACTTGAAAGATGTAAGTATCTTTCTTTTAAGGTATTTTAAAAAATGCAAGACTTGTAGGTAATGTGAGCTGTATGGTGTCCGTGCTGGTGTTCACTAAGCCTTTCTTCTTAAGGATCAATCAAGGTCCTGATAAAATGATGACATTCCATTGTAGGAAAGTGAATGCTCTGGGTGGGGATTGCTCTCTCTTTTTTCAATGCTAGCAGCAGCTGATTTTCCCCCAGTAACTAAACCCACAATTACTTACAGTTACTAAACTTACCTTTTTTTTTTTTTTCCATTCTTCATTTCTTTTTCCTTCTGTTTGTGCTGCAGTGACAAATTGCAGTTCCTAGAACTCCATCCTGCAGATGACTAACTGAAAGTTGTACCTACACAATTCTGTGCAGCTTTTGAAATACCTGCCCTTAAAAAGATTTTGCCGCACTTCCTAGAAAGAATAAAGGATCAAACTTTTTAAAAAAAGACTTTTACTACATCAGAACTAATTGTTCTCAATTCCCAGTAGTTGTTTGCTTTTCAGGTTGTTCAAACTGAAGCAAGACCTGTTGTTGAGAGTTAGGGAGAAGTTAAGGTGAAAGCAGCTTTCCTGCAGGTTTTTACTTTGTCATGAAATAGAGAAGCTGTGTCAATGAAACAGTGATTTGTAAGAGGGTAAAAAAAGGGGGCTGCAGGTGGAGATACCAAATATAGAATTAGAAGAGTTAAAAAACCCCATTGCAGCTAGAAACCAGACTTTGTTATCTGGCTGTTGAGAAGCATTTCAACTTGGAAAAATGATTTTGGATAGCATTTGCTGTGGTTCAGAGCTGAAGCTGGCAGGTGCCTTCCTCCTTGCACTTTAAGTGTGCTATAGAAACTAACTATGGAAACCATGGTGACATTGTTCTCATGCTGTGATCAGCTTTTTTCAAGGTCATTAATTCTAGTAGGGTAGGGGTATTCCCTGATAGTATTAGAAATGGCAATACTTACATTTGCCAACTGTGGTATAGACAGCAGTCATTCTAAACTGTTTATTGCCACTGGAAAAGTGACTTAACACTTGGAATGTGTGCCATCCTGGAAATAGAAATGATGGATTTGGTAAAGACAGGTCGTTGTTCTTTCTCTCCTTCCATGAATGTTGTAAGTTTTGAGAGGAGGAGAATTGTGTCAATAAGACTACTGGCTTGAAAGTGTGCAGAGTTCAGGTGACTGACACTGTTTTGAGAAGCAGAATACAAAATTTCCTCAGGAATAAGGCAGTCTTGGTTGAATGCTTTGATTGTTAACATGTCTTCTATGAATAACAGGCAATACCTTTATATACAGCTCTGTGTGGGTAGCAGCATTTAGGGAAGGAGTTGAACCGCTACCTTGTCTCTGGTATTTTCTCACCCTTTACACTGTAGAAGACCTATGAGGAATTTCATCTTTCAGACTAATGTGTTACATAAAGTAGAGAGCACTATAGGAATGGTTTGAAGTTGGAATATTTATATATTGTCTAAAGTTGGAATATTTTTATTCTGAGATTTTATAATCAATGAAAGAGGATAGACATGGGATTCCACTGTTAAACATGAAATAATTCAAGACTTCTTTCATACGTACATTCATACTTTATATTTTCCATCTATTTTATTAGGTTGACAAGATTGTGGCCATAGCAGAAGACGTAAAGAATATAGGAAATACTTTCTTCAAATCAGGAAATTGGGCAGTGGCAGCTAAAAAGTATAGTAAAAGTTTACGGTAAGGCTGTTATCATTCAATCAGGTAGCTCCTGTAACCCAAATTAATACTTGTAGCAAGCAATGATATGTGTATTTAAGAAGTGCCTGTAGCTGTGCTCTGTTCTTTTTTTAAAAAAAAGAGCCTTCTGCATCTGGAAAACACCTGCTTGATTTTTCACTTCTTATTCAAGTAGGTCTTCTACTCATTGCTAGGTAAGAGCTGTAGGCAGGAAGTATTATTTAGAACTGACTAAATGCTTCTTTTCTACTTCTCTTGCCGTGCTGGTGCCTAACTGGTAAGAAAAGCACAGCAGTACACAAGGGAGTTAATGGACACGAAAGGAGGGAGATGCTTTTTTCTCTGATTTCTAAAAAATGTATGAAACTGTAAGTTCAAGAGAGAGTACCCCAAATGTGACCCTTATTAATTCAGTATTATTTTTTCTGAGGCTCCATACCCTCATCCTGACTCCATGACAACATTCAGGGTTGCCTTCAAAATCATGGTCTTTTTGCTTCTGTTTCCATATTGCTCCTTTGTTCTTTTCATGCTTTTTGTTTGATGTATATGAGCTTCTCCTAAAACCTTGATTTCTTTTTAAGTTACACTGAACTTTATCGCTATCTTCTTAACGATCACTAGATAACTAGCAGTAACAATACTGAAATAAAAAGAATTCAGGCATATTTAATGTTTCACCTCAGTTTTTAACCGACTGGGTCTCAAACAGATGATGTCTTTCTGAGTCACAAAAATTGAATCCTTTAAGTACAGATACTGACCTGAATGCACCGTTTCACCCTGCCCTCATAAAGCCCATCACAGACCAACAGAAATGCTGAAGTAAACAGGATTTTTATATCAACCTTTTAGAAATCATACAGAAAAAAGGCTGGAGTGGAACTTTAAGGATCTTTGTGTTAGAGCTGTTTCCTCACCCCCTTTTCTTAGGTAAATATCAGGTACAATTGTGCCATCCCAACTTACAATTAGTTGTCCTGCTCACTCTTAGGAAAACCCAAGGAAGCCTTTTCCAGTTTGAGTAGACAGCTTCTATTTGGTCCTTATTTGTTCTTGTGGATGGGAAGAATAGTAACTTTTCAAGAAGAAAAAAATCTGATCATTTCAGCTCTTCTTTATCCATCATAATTTCCTGGGCATACCCTGTTGTGTCTTAACATCTCATAGTTTACATAGGCAGCTGTACTTCAGCTGGCAGTTTGACAGAACTTAGGGGACTAGAGTAGCTTTTACTGGGCTATCTCCCATGGCTTATATACAACTCACATAGCAAACCACCTGCCATGGTTGGTTTTTTTCTTTTTATTAACAGTAACCATTACAGCCTCCTTTTCTTCTTCGTGTCTTAGTGCTGCTTAACTAGATTTTTAAAATGTATATATAAGAATTAACACTTTTTTGACATAAAATGTATTACTTTGTATTGTTCACCTTACAGCTTTTTTTGACTTGGAATTTTGTTTCCAAAATGGTTGTAGTCTTTCCTGTTTTGGTGTGATCTATAAACATGATAGGTGTATTCTATTCCTTTTGAATGTAACACAGTTTTGTACCATAACTTTCCTTAACTTTTTACCTTTTTCTCTCTCTCTTCTGGTTCTCAGCTTTGGCTTGATGCCCAGCAAGTAGGCAAATCACAGGGATTATATCTAATTTACTTGTTAAATATTGCCTACTTCTGTGGCCCAAAGCTGGATACAAACTGTGCAACGCTCAAAAGACAGGGCATGCAAAAATTGAACTTAGTCAGTGATCTGAAAAGACTGCATTAATCATGGCATGCTTCAACTGGGAATGTATGCAAACCCATGATTTGAATTTTTTTAATGAAATTCACAGAAATTCTATCAAGTAGGCCATTGAAAGAGTTAGAACAACAGACCTTTGCCGCTTGACATCATAAACTGACAGCATTAGCACATTGTAAATCAAGAAGGAGATACAGTTTGCCTCTGAAACAGAGATGCAATAGATGATATACGTGGTTTAGTCCTGAACCAGCATCAATTTTGAAGTTCAGGAGGAGATATGAAGGAAGATGGTGGAAAGAAGATGTAGTTACTAATGCTCATAAACTACCCTCCTTTAGAAAGCGAAGTTAGCTTCAGCTTTTAGCTATAAATGCCTAAAATAATTAAAATATTACTGAGAGAACTGAAGAAGAGATGAAGCTTCCCATAAACATGCATGTAGTGGTAGTGTTGACTTCTGCCACTGACCAGTAATATCATTTTTTGGGAATAGACTGTCATGGAGATAAATTCTAATGGGTTTGCACCATTTAGAACAGTGCATTTGTCTAAGGAAAACAATCCTGTTAGTACATTGGAGACTAGGAGTTACAAGAGAACATTCACTAGTGAGTTCCTCCTTTCTCTCAGGGTAGGTCTTAAATATTTAGCTTAACAAATATTTGTGATAGTGGAATGGAGGTTGCATTAAAAATGCAAGTTTGGAAATGCCAGTTTGCATAGAGCTGTGAAAAGAGAGCTGAGGGCAGAACAAAATGGCAGTTGCAACACTAATACATGTTCTTTGTACATCTGTTTTTCTGTAGGTATGTAGAAGCTTCTGAAGCAGTGGCAGAAGAGGCAGACAAACCAAAGTTAAAGGCTGTTGCTTTGACCTGTGTTTTAAACATTGGTGCCTGTAAACTGAAACTGTCAGATTGGCAGGGAGCCATTGAAAGTTGTTCAGAGGTAAAGTTCACCTTTAGTATTTTAATTAACAAGTTGCCTGTATAGAAAATAGAGACCGAGGCTTTATTTTTAAAGCTCTGACAAGCTTATGATGTCAAAGCAAACAAAGTAGAAGGCCTATTGTGAAGTTGTTACTAACTTTCCAGTATGGGGCTTTTATAAAAAGATAATGAAATTGTAATAACTTATTAGAAACACAGCAAAGAGGGCTGTTGCTTACTGCTAGAAAAGATTCACACTGACATTGTCCGTTTGTTTGAAGAGCTGCTTTTTATATTACAAAGAGTTAAACTGCCTTCAGTGAAAGAATACTTTGGAAGGCTAGTACGAGCAAAACATTTTACTTACTTTTAGATTTGATGGTCTTGTATTTTAGTCACTTTTGTAACTAAAGAAATGTGATCCATGTATTATTTGGTGTAAATAAGGAATTATGAATAGCTGAACCTGCTCAAACAAACCTTGCTTTAAAATGGGTGAGCGTAACGGTCGAGCTAAAACCAAGGAATGCTACCTCAGTATTAGAAACACTTCATTTTCTATTTCTTGACACAGAAAAGGCTTTAGGCTTCACAGCAGACAGATGAGGGTGAGCACCCAGAGTAAAACTTCCTTTATATTAACAGCCAAATACTGAAGTGATTTTGAAAAAGTCTGGATGCATCATCTATTGTCTGTAATTCTTAATTAATGATTTAAAGTTAATGAATGGAAGTAATAAAGCCACCCATTCATGCAGAGATATTTCCTCTAACCACCAAACTATAGTCATTTAAAATAAGATACACTGTAGAATTATTTGTATTAAGAAAACAATGCAGTTTCATAGGCAAGAAAACAAACGAGCTAGCTAGCCAAATTAACTGAGGTACTTTGCAAAATTAATTGAAGTAATCAAACAGTGGAATGATCTCTTTGCCCAGTCATTGCATGTCCTATCTTGATACTGCCATATTAGAGCTGGTATATACACATCAGTGAAACCATTCAGGTGAAAAAAGGCAGGAGGACTAGAACTTGGCAAGATTGATAACGCATGAGATGGATTAGCTTCTATGTATCTTTTCTAGCCTGCAGTGAAAAAAGCTTTACAGGAAAGCTGCAGGTTTTCTTTATGAAGCCATTTGAGGGTTTTTTGGTCTGAAGGAAGGAGCTGCAATATAGAAAGAGTTCTACTCCAGCACTCAAGGTTGGGATAACTTGAACTGCAACAAGTTTGCCTGAACAGCTTTTTATATATATATATATATATAAAAGTTTGTATATCCACAGAGGTTCCATTTTCTCCTGTATGCTAGTACTTCACAAAAGACCACTTCTGGTGCAGTGGCATTAAAACTGAATAGCTGCCTATTCTGTGTGCTACATTATAGCATTCCTTTTTACACAACCAATGTTGTGCCAGATTACCCTCAAAAAGATGGGGAGATTGTCTGCTGGGGTTACCTGTGCCCCTTTGCAGAGAGGGGAGGCTGCAAAGTGTATGAAATGTTCATATGACAATGTTATCAAATTTACAGGCTCTTCAAATAGATCCAGTGAATACTAAAGCTCTCTACAGACGGGCTCAAGGCTGGCAGGGAATGAAGGATCTCGATGAGGCACTGGTAATGATCACAGTATCTAATTACTAAAAAAACCCAAACAAACAAACCTGAAACATTTCATCAGAACACTGATTTATATTTCTCTCATTTCAGGTTGATCTTAAAAAGGCACATGAAATAGCCCCTGAAGACAAAGGTAAAATAGAGCTGTTTATAAGGATGTAACAGAGTAACCATGGCATCAGTGTGATGTCTAAAATGCTGACTTTTAACAGCTTCAACATTGAAGTATTGCACAGAGATGGAAAACCTGTTTTTATACAGGTTTATTTAGTAATATTTCTCTTGTGCTGGAAAACCTTCTGTAGGTAACAGCATGCCTCTTGAACCCTCTCCCTATCTCACAGGGGGGTCTTATTTTAATTTCTTGGTCTAATTAGGTAAGATTTTTAGCTCAAATTCAGTGTTGGCAGCAAGACTATGCTTGCTACACCCCCCCTCTACCTTACCAGGTGAAACAAAGTAAGGGACAAGAGTTTTTTGCTGCTAGAATCTGACTTAAAAAGATTAAATGCAGTTCTATTAAATAGAGTAAGTTGCAGCAGTGTGACCTGGTCGTGACCTACTAGGAAACCTAATATAAAGCAATTGTTATAACTGTATCATGGATTTTCTTTTTAACAGCTATCCAGACAGAAACTCTAAGAATCAAGCAGAAGATAAAAGCCCAAAAGGAGAAAGAGAAGGCAGCCTATGCTAAAATGTTTGCTTGATTTTTCTTTTTTTTTCCTTCCTAAACTTTAGAATCTATGCAGTAATTCATGCAGAAGGATAAGTGGAACTGCTTCTTTCATTTGCCCTGTACTGCAGTTTTTAGTGTTTACAACTCCGAAGTCTAATAATAAAACCAAACTATTCAAAGATGAAGTGATTTTCCTTTTCTAAGCTGTAATAACTTGTGTTTTGGGACTCGGGTGGGTTTCACAGTAGTGCTTCCTAAGGACCTTGGTTTCACACCAAGACACTTCAGACAGTTTCTATCAGAGTTTTTATTAGAGCAGGCCTGATCTCTTATAAGGAATAAAAATGCTGGTAGACATACAATGAAAGTGCAAGGATTATTTTTTTCTTTTCTTTTTTTATTAACCATTTTACAGGTTGTAGTGCAGATGGGCTCCCCCTTACCCTCAGGAAAAACAAAACTGAAAATCTGACTGTAAATTCAGTGTAAATGGTGTAACACTTAAAAGCAGTGACAAAGCTGTAGACTGATGTATTTTCCCTACCACAAGGTAGCATTACATAAAGACATTCATTCCAGATAGAGACTAAATACTTCTTTTAAAGGTAGGTACTAAATTCTTCTACCATACCCATAATTCTGGATATAGTTCTGGTTATCACTGAACTTCAGCAATAAATCCAAGATCCAAAGTTCCTTTGTCAGTCCTGAGAAGAACTTTCTGCCACAAAACTCCTGTAAAGAAGTCCTATTTAAATAAGGCTAGGGTTTAACCAGAAGGCACTGACCCTCCATTTAATGCAACAGTCATACCTACAATTCAGAATGGCATGTGAGTCTCAAACTCTTTAACATTCAAGTCAGTGCAGTACTTTAATTACACTGCACAATAAAATACTCCAACTTACTTGTTAGCGATCAGAAGTCACTGACAAGGTTTCCCATCAGTTTACATCCCATTATAAGCTGGTCCTCCTCCCCCTTCAGGCACTACCCAGTTAATGTTCTGACTTGGGTCTTTAATATCACATGTTTTGCAGTGGACACAGTTCTGAGAATTTATCTGCAGTCTTGATCCTTCTCCTGTTTCCAGAGGAATATATTCATAAACTCCTATGAAGAGCAAAAAGAGAGCTATGATTTCACTCAGTTTTCCCTAGTGTGTATGCTCTACTACTTACTAGCAAGGGTAATGAGGGGAGTACATTAGTAGTGCTTCACCTGCCTTCTCCCATGCGGAGTAATTATTTCATCATGAAAACACTGTTAACATAGTGAATGTTGAGCCCTCTTTTAGGAGTATTTGGGTAGAATGTTAGAAGTAGTAAGTAAGGTGGACTCGTCCAGAGGTACTTAGTCTTTCATCATGCAAAACCAGCTCAGACACACATTGTTACCGCTTACCTGCTGGACAAAATCTTTGCTCCGGTCCATCAAATACAGCCAGATTCCTGCTCACAGGGATGCTGTCATCTTGGAGAGTTAGATGAATGGGCTGGTCGTGTTCATGGTTTGTACCACTTAAAGCAACAGATGACAGGAGATCAAAACTGATTTTTCCATCAGGCTTTGGGTATTCAATAGGCGTGCAATCTTTGGCTGGCTTGAGCTGTGCAAAATCTGGTCCTAAATATATTTTTAATAAATGAGTTTCAGGATAGAATTACTGTAATTTGCAGTTAAGAACAATTTAATTAAGCTATTTTAACTTCCCTTGTCATGAGAATGAAGTATTTAATAGAAGGGAATTTCATGACACAAAAACTATGCCAAGTAGAATAGTGTTTTAATGTCTTTAGACTATGGGGCAGGTAGTAAGACACAGTCTGCTTCAGTGCCTTATCATGGATTTTTTTTTTTTTCCCTACGCTTTAAAGCCTTGCCACTTGACCATATGTGCTGTAGCTTCAACTAAGATCAGAAAAGACTAACACACTGAGTGTCACAGGAAATAATGAACTTACCTGGGTGTTTTAATGTCCATGGTTCCTTTCCTCTCAGTAGCCAGTAAAATACACCTGTGTAAATCATTCCTCCATACACCCCAAGCATGCTATGGCAGGACGGGCGGATGTTTCGAACTGCGTACAGCTCTTTCCAGACCCAGGAAGTTTTCAGATTCTCTTCATACTCTTTCACATCGAGACCTAAGGCAGAACATTACTTGTTAGGTACCTATAGTACATAAAGACTACCCTTGAAATAAAAAAGTGCTGCATAAAGACAATTGTTAACAACAAAGGCAGCAAAATGAGAATTTCCCCATAGCAGGCTAGGAGAATGTATCTCAGCCTCTAGAAGAGATCTGTTCTGTTGGCAGTTACTGGCAGAAACACTGCCATGTAGCAGCAGCAAGACTGCTCCCTTGTAGCCTCTACTGAACACCCACAGGCAGCATTAAATTGCCTCAAACCTTAGCAAGCTACAGCCAGACAGCTGGATACACTGGCACCTCTCTGGGCAAACAGCTACTCGCTCATAGAACCTAAGAGTTGGCCAGGAGAGTCCACCTGTGATTCAACAGCCAGATTTGTCATTTTCATGTTGTCAAGTTTAACAGTTACACAACCACAAACATTCCAATTTCTGTAACTGTGACTGGCCCAATGGATGATGGCAGTCCCAGAAAACAGTATCTCATTAACTTGCTGGTTGCAAAAGCAAAAAAAAAATCACTACAAACTTCTGATTGAAATTGTTTGATTGTATTCTTTATAAACACTAGACAATGCACACTTGGTACATAATGCTGCAGTGTAGCTAAAGACAAGTAATTGTCTTAGAAAAACAATGTGAAAACTTTCATTTGAAGAAAGAGAGCTTCCCCTTCATTCTCCATTAGTGCTGTATAGGAATACATGTTCTAAACAAGGTTTAAGCCTTTTCTCTACACAAAACATGCTTCAATCCATTGTTTTCTGTCTGATGTAAGACTGAAAAAAATCTCATCTATGCACAGATCAGAGTGCTGTAACATTCTACTGTCTTGACAGAACTGGAAACAGCATAGAAAACCTATCAATAATCAAAGAGTGGCATAACCCAATGAAGGGTGTTCATTGCTTCAGATGGGTTCTAAGCATTTTAACCTGCTGCAGTAGCTGGAACTTTTGAGTTGCTCAGCACACCTGCTGTGGGAACATGGATTGCACATTTCAGCTGAATGAGAGCTCATGAGGGCTGAACCCACCACTGCAGAGAAGAGACTTCTAAAATAATCATCATGTGACATCTGCTGTAATGTCCATCTCCAGAATGACTGAAATTCTAATGGGGTTCACTCTCTGTACAGTCTTTGGTAATGGATTTAAAGGAACAACCAAGGCTTGAATAAATGGCTACAATATGGTCAAGATCAAGTGATTACTTCAATCTGCTTGCATTGTATGTAATAGGAAATACATATAGTCTTAAACTAAGAAGACTATAAAATCAAAGAAAGAAAATGAGGATTGAAGGAAAAAAGTATCCTAACAACAGTGAAGAGCAAACTTGAGAAATCTCACCGTTTGCTTACATTTAATCTGTTCCTTTATTTTTTTTCCTTTCTGGTTCTGCAGTCTTTCAGTAACACTTTTTGAATCACAAAACGCTACTTTGTAACTTATTTGAAAGAACAAAATACACACTATTCCTGTTTACTTAGCCAGGAAGTGTAAGCTTACTCTTCAGATGCTTGTTAGAGGCATATTTATGTTCTAACAGTAGGATCAGGATTTAAGAATAACTAAACAAAACTATTAATTTCTTTAAATCATTTGACAGTATAAATAGTAAATAAATAACAGAACTCTTTTAAAACCACCACACTCATTTCACAATTTATTTGCATTTTCAACGAATTCTTTCAGATACATTTAGCTATTGCTAAGGTGTTGGTGATTCTAATTGAACACAAGGTAATTACAAATCAAAGCAGAGCGACCTCCTTACCTCTTGTCTCTGACTGAAGGTTTTCTTTGATTAATTGGCTAAAGATGGCTTCTGAAGCCACCATTCCACTTTTCATCGCAGTGTGTGTCCCTTTGATCTTGGGAACGTTCATCAGTCCGGGACTGCAACCAATTAACAATCCACCTGGGAAGGTGAGTTTGGGTATTGACTGAAGAGGAAACAGAAAGAAAGGTGCTTGCTTTGTTTGAAAGTGAAAATAACCTTCTGGAAATGAAACTGGCATGAGGCCTAAGTGTCCCTGACATTTTTAGACTTGCATGTACACTACGTAAAAGTACACCAGAGTCAGTCCACTTAATCAAGGAATTCTGCCATAGTAAGCAAGTAAGAAATACAGACATTGTACTGGAGCTGAGTATAAAATAATTACAAGACCACATTTTCCTTATATCCTCTCTCCAGTTGCTTTGTCTGCCACCAGCCTGTTGTAACATCACCCACCAATACTGTTTTCCTCCAAGTTCAAGTGTATTCTTTTTAAAAAAAAGATGACATTTGTGTTCCCATTTTAAGTTGTATGCATCTCATGGTTTGTTTATTCTGGTGCTTCCCCCCCCCCCCAAATCTTTTCTATGAAAATGCACAGC
>WTSP01026638.1:1189-14099 GCA_025331215.1 Actenoides lindsayi | reverse complement strand
TTTCACAGCGGTGGGTAAGGCGCGGGCTTTGCGGGGAAGGGGCGGTTTTGCCGTAGCCAAATGCCCAGGGTGGTGGGGCGGTTGTATACCGGGGGGGGGGGAATTGGACTCTTTTCCTCCGTCACAGAAAATACCTCGGGGATGCGGGGCCTGTTTCTCCTCTGTCACGTTTAAAATCCAGCAGAAATTTTG
This sequence comes from Actenoides lindsayi, assembly GCA_025331215.1. Taxonomy (NCBI): domain Eukaryota; kingdom Metazoa; phylum Chordata; class Aves; order Coraciiformes; family Alcedinidae; genus Actenoides; species Actenoides lindsayi. The sequence continues at coordinate 13,907 of WTSP01026638.1, read as the reverse complement.
GTGGAGGCCACCGGGTTAAAAATGACTGCGGCGGGATGGATTGAGCGTGTAAGTATCAGTGCCTGGGGGCTTGGCCGGGGGGAGCGACGTGTCCGGGGCCGGTCCTGCCGATGGAAACGTCGCCTCAGCGCGTCACGGGCGTGCAGCGTCTGTCACAGCGGGGACGGGCAGGGAGCGTGCAGCCCGTGAGCCACCTGCCTCGGTCAATCTTGCCTAGCCCGACCTGAAGTCGCAGCTACTGCAGGTAGCCCTGACCTCTCCTCCCTGTTTCCGTGGCAGGAATGCGCAGCGAGCCCCCTGGGACTAGCTTGCCAACTCAGACCCACCCGAGACGAAGCGAGCGTAGGAGAACGCGCAGCCAGTCACGTCAGTCCCCGTAGCATCGCTCGGGTCTTTGGTAGGTGTTTCATGGGACCCGTTAAAGGTGGCCTGTTGTTTGGTGCACCACTGAGTATGCAATGGAAGCTGGAGGAAACCATCAGTAGGGCTCCCAGTCTCTAGGGCTCTCAGGGTCACATCTTCATAAACGCTGTCAGCTTTGAATAGCAAATTAGTACTTTTTTATTTATTCCACCAAAACGCCACGAGTCAGGACCTGACATTTTAGCGTTCTGTGTCATACTGAGAAAAATCTGTAGTTCAGCAGCAGGACAATTATATTATTATGGAAGGGCTAGAAATAATACAGCATTTGTGAGACAACAGTAACATTTATCCAGACTCAGTGTGAGATTGTTCTTCCTTTTATTTGGAGAGCACGTCCAAAAAAGTATCAACTAGGAGCAAAGAAGACAAAAAAAAAAAAAAAAAAGAGAAGAAAAAGTGGCAATTCTGAATCCATTTAACCCCCATAGGGTATAATCTCATCTCGTGTAATACTGCTGGCTGTTACATGCCTAAACTTCTATGCAGCGAGCTGTGAATATAGTCCTTCTTGTCCTGTGGGCAATATGACTAAGGAAAAAATATCTCTATAATACAATGGAGCATTTGTCTGAATGGCATAACCTAAGGTCCCTAACATCAAATCTAAAGTTGTAATTATACAGCTGCAGTCGCACCACTCAAGTGAAGGCTGTGTCAGCACTTGTATTATAGAAGGAATCCTGTTTTCAAGGGTTGATGAGTCATATGCAGAAAACATTTCTCACTAGACAATTGTTCTGCTTGTTCCAAAGCAAGTTCTAGGTATGAGCCTTTCCCCCAGTAGGGCGTGAGGACATCTCCTGCAATATGCCGTGGCCTAACTTGGCAGTTTATTGTGCTAATTGAACTTACCTTTTCTGAGCTGGGAAATTGCCTAAGTTTGGGGTCTTGTGCGTTTTTATTAGTGTCAAAACATAAACTAGTGGGGAAAAAAAACAGGGCAGGTAAGGCCTTCACTAATGAGGATCATAACCAGGGAAACAAGTCCTTCTCAGAAATTACAAAATTAGGATTTTTATTTTTTTTTCCCAGTTTGTCATCCCTGGTGTTGATTTGAGTTCTCTGATCTGAACACTTCCCTTAGAAGACCCGGTCACAATTTTTTCTGGTTTGCTGGGGGTTTTTTTGTGTTTTGTTTGTTTGTTTTTGTTTTGTTTTGTTAGGTTGGTTTGGTTTGGTGTTTTGTTTGGTTGGTTGGGTTTTTTTGTTATTTTTTTTGAGATGCCTTGACATCGAGCCTTCCAAGCTTGCGTAACTGTTACTGCCGTTTGAAGCAACCGCACGTTTGCCGGCAGGGAGCAGCCAGGAAGGAGGTTTCTTTCCAGCAGCACCGCAGAGGTGAGCTAGGAGCACTCTGCATCCCTCCCGCAGGAAAGCAAAGAGGAATACACTTAGGATGGAGACCAAACAGCGGAAGCCACACCGCTTTTCCTCCTAGAGAGGTGTGCTGGATACGCGTGGCTTCAGCTCCCAGCTGCCCCTGGCCATTTACAAACGGGCGTCCCTCAAAGCTGCTCCCACATCAGGCAGTTGCACCCAGACTGGTTAGCCCACCCCGTTGTCCCCAGGCCAGCAAGTTTCCTTAAGCCGATCTCCTCTGATCCAGGGCATCTGTAGTGCCCTTCCCCGCATAGAACAGCCATTGTTCAGCGCGCAGAGCAGCAGTGGGGTAGAAAATAGCATGCCACGCCGGGGATCAGAGGGGGAATTGTTCCTTAATCATCTCTTACTGAAGCTCCGAGTTGGGAAGGGGGACTCGCGCTCGGGAGCTGGCAGCCCTCGCCCCTCCTGCAGGTCTGCCTGGGATTCACTCACAGACCATGGGGAAAAAAAAAAAAAGGAGTTTTCCGCTTTGGATTCTCCAATGTGAAATGGAAAATAATAGTATTTATCTCCCTGGTAGGAGTGCTGTGAGCATAAATGAATTAATTAATGTTTGTAAAGCACTTTGAAGATGAAGAACGTTCTATAAGTCCTCAGTGTATAAACCCTCCCTTCGGTGATATAAGTACAGTAAGCTCGAAGGATTTATCGATGACAATAAACGCACACTGAAAATACGTGTCGGGTGCGTATGGCCCCCCAGTGCCCCAGCGGCCCCCGCCAGCCCACGCCTGCCTTCGGCCTCGGCCCCGGCCTGCGCCGAGCCCCTGGCAGCCGGGGACTCTCGGCACCTGCGGCAGCTTCGCCCTGTTTTGGCCGTGAAGTCTCCCCACCGGCTCCATCACTCTGGACCTCGGGGCTCTTCAAAGCACCGGCCGGCTCGAGCGGCCGGTTGCCGCCGACGGCCCCGGGGGTCGCTCGGCCCCCAGCCCCCCACCAGCCTGCAGGTTCTTCTGTCCCGTGCCCGTGCGAGCAGGCCCAGGGCGAGGCTGAGGACCTGCCACGCTGCCTGCCACGGCTCGGAACCCCCTTTGTGGCAGCCGCGGTGCTCGGTGAGTCCCAGCGTTCCCGCGTGCCGAGCTGGTGGCTGAACGGGCTGTTGCCTGGGTTTTAATGGCATGGCAGTGGCGTCAATTAGTAACTTGTACGGTAAAATTTTCATTGCCTGCCTTTCAACGGTTCCATGCCTGTTCAGTCCTTGCTGCTTTACTTTATTGTGTTGTTAAATTCAATCCAGGCCATGTGTATGATCCCAAACAGCTCACGTGTATAAAAAGGCAAGTTAGGAGGGTTCGGAGAAGGGAAACCAACCCTTCAGCCATGTAGAGATGTGACATTGATCAAGAGAGACATAGCAGAAAAGGCTTGTGCATTGAGATGAACAGGTTAAAGACAAAATTCAGGATTTCTTGGGGGCTGCCCTTAGTTCACAGCTGCCACATGGATCAGTTTGTGGACCTTGGGAGAAAGGACCGCGTTAGCCCTAATTGCATCCTGTTTCTCTTGCCCCTTTGCACAGCTAGCCCTGTTCCTGTCTGTGCGCTTGGTTTGCTTTTAAATCCTTTCAGATCTTCCTGGTACAGCCGTTGCTGGTTTCGGCTGCCCGTTGGAGGGCAGGGAAGTGCAGCGTGCCGCTCCCGTGGGTGCGGGTACCCTGGGGGCACAGGCTGGTGACCCCCCTGCCACGGGCAGCCGAGGGCTCTGCTCTCCCTGCTGAGAGTTTGAAGAGGGTGACGGCTTTTGCCCAACAAAGTCTTCTTTTCTCACACCGTGTTCACCCGGGTGCCAAATGCACCAAGAGGCATCACTGGCACAACCAGACAGCCTCGAACTCTGACCAGCACCGACACGCACCCAGCAGCTCAGCTGATTGTTCCATCCACCAACACGAGACCTGTTTCACAACAGGAGGGTTTATGGGTGTGTTCACCAGTGCTTCTGTAACTGTACACTGGGGTGAAGGAGAAAAAAAAAACAAACCAGAAGAACTTTCCCAAAGGACAGAGGTGGGAATCCCATTAACGTGACGGCTCCCGCTTTAGTTGCCAAAGTGATTGACAGCTGGGTGAGGTCAGAAGATGAAAACCAAGTCGTGGGGGACAGAACGGGGAGGGGACGATCGGTTGAATAAAAACCCGAGTGTCGGTGCTGGGGAAGGAGAAAACCAGCACTCCCACTAGAAAAATCCTCACCCTCTGCTCCCCTACTGTTTGTTTGGGGAAAATGCTGCAGCTTAATCAGAATTATTTACAAGATAATAGTCCATTGTTTGTAGTAAGACAGATGCTGTCTGTGGGAATTTGGTGGTTTATGCTCTGTGCATTACAGCCCCATTGCTGTGTGCAGATGGGATCACAGTGGTGGTGTTGTTAGCCACTTTGGGGGGATTTGGAGGATCCTTACCCTGAAAGGAGGATCCTCAAGTAGAAAAAGAAAGCATTTTTCTCGGACCCAAAGCTGGGATTTCTCTTAAGGTAGAATTGCGTTCGTTACGCGTACCGGAGAAGATGAGGATGAGGTGGAAGCGCTTTGCTTGAGACCTATAGCACGAAGGGTTCCTAGGCTGGCTTGGCTTGGTGGTGGTGGACATGGGCTCGACAGATGGATGGATCCCGTGCGTCCTTCCAGAGGCGAGGAAAGCCGTTCTGGTGGGCTGTGTCCCCCAGCTGCTCCTTCCTTTCCGTGTGGCTGCCAGGGTCGGTTGCTTAGAAGGTGCTGTGAGAGGTCCACAGAGATGCCCGTGTGGGAGCAGGGTTTGCCCGCTGGGGACTCATCCTCGGGCATGGTGCTCCCCGACACCCGCCCCGTGCTGTGAGTGAAACACGGGGCGCTTCTGGTTCACCGCAAAACTTCACCCCGGTGATTTTGTGGGTGAAACTGGGGGAAAGGAAAACTAGATCTTCACCAGATTATACCAAAAAAAACCCCACAACCCACCCAAAAACCCAAAGAGAAAAATCTTTATTTATTTAGAAGATCAAATGCAACATTTTTCTTAAAAAAAAACCCCAAACAAACCAAATAATTGTTTAATCCCAGCAGAAACTCTGTTTCCCTAAGCATCCCCTTCTGGCCCAAGGGAGAAATTCAGTGTGGAAGCTTAGAGCCTGGCAAAGGGGCCAAGCTCGGGACATGCAGGTGGGTGCCCCTGTGCTGTGTGACAGTCGCTGCAGCCTGGAAAACCGGGGAGCTGTGGCCAGGCCGTCGGCCCCCCCGTCCCAGCGGCTGCCCGGGGGTGAGGCAGAGGGGCCAGCAGCACCCGCAGCTCCTGCCCGCAACCCAGGGACAAGGGGCTCTGCAGCGCTGCTCCTCATGGGACCGAGTCCTGCCCTGCCTTTGCCACCCGCACCGCCAAAGCCTGCGAGACGAGAAGGTCCTTCTCCGGTCGCGGCGCTTTGGGGCAGGATCTGCAGGCACGGGGCAGGACGAGGGGTGGAGGGTGCCTGGGCGGGTGGGGGGGTGCGTGTGCGTGTGCACGCACTTTCCTCCTCTCAAAACATCTGCTTTTAGTGTGCAGTAGCTCACATACTACCTCGGCAGAGACCCGTGCGCACCACAGGCAACCGAGAGACGGCAGTTCACCAGAAAGGCTCCAGAGGGGATTGTGAGCACCCACGTCTGGTACCCCAAGATCCGTTAGCTTTCAGGTAAACCAGAAAACAACGACCTTTTTATTGTTGGGGTTTTTTTTTAATGCAAGATAATTAAGCTGTCTTTCCATCAGTGCAAAATACCCGAGTTTCCCTGGAGAAAGCAGAGGGCCTGGGGGTGGGGAGCGAGGCAGGGACGGGCAAGGAATGGCCCATTTGCAGGCTCTGGGGTCCACGCAGAGGGAAGTGGGTTTCCGACACCCACGTGGGCTCCCCCTGGAATGGGTGGTGGGAGAAGGCAGCTCCTGAGGGTCCTCCCTTCCTTCTGGAGTCAGCGTGCTGATGGGAGTGGAGCCCAGAGCAGTAGGTGACCAGTGGAAGCCACGGTGCCCGAGAAGAGGCATCTCCTCTGGCTTTTGTGGAAAGAGGTTCTCCAAGAATCCCCTCGAAGGACCAAGACTGGCACAGGAGCTTGCTTGTCGTTTTCCCTAAGTATCTCCAGTGGGATCTGTACAAGGAGCTCCCAAGTTTTTCCTCCAAGTCAGCACTGATTTGCAAAACCTTAATTCTGTATTTCCTGACATTTACAACTTCTCAGCCCTCCTGTTCTAATAAGGGTTCTGTCCACCTGCCTAAAGAGAGCTTCATTCTAATGAGGCCACCATCCACCTCTGGAGATGGAGCTGTGAGGACTCCCAGCACCCCTGTCATTTTCGCTGGGCTCCCTTCCCCACCCTCTTCTCCCCACAGCTCATTCTTTGGGGTGGAAATTACCCGTTTTGGGGATGAAGTTGTGCAGAATTTCACTGCAGGCCAAGGGAGCGAGCTGTTGTGGGAGCCCCTACTTTCTCCCCGAGCTGTTGTGGGAGCCTCTGCTTTCTCCCCGAGCTGTTGTGGGAGCCCCTGCTTTCTCCCCGAGCTGTTGTGGGAGCCTCTGCTTTCTGTCCGGACAGGGGGATTTTGCTCACTCCCGGCTGTACGTTCTGTGCCTGCTTATTTGCAATTTCTGTTCACGAGGCTGCGGGTTTTCATGCCAACGATTTTCTGTTTGAGTTATTGGAGTAGGGAGGTTGTGGGAGCATGCCAGTGTCAAAGGTTGTCGCTCGACTGATAATTAATAACATTATCAGACTGATTATGTGTTTAGATGTCCAGAATCAGGAGTGAATTGAACTTGTTAAATTTAATTCCTACCTCCAACTACGTTTCCCGTGTCTGGGAGCCCTGGCGTGCTCACCAGCCTGACATTTGCATAAAGGAGGAAAACGAGGCATTTGGAAGGGCAACAGCCGCTGGGAACTGCTGGGATTCTGGGAACTGCTGGAATTCGGGGCTCCTGGCATCGTCGGGGCGTCTGCTCCGGCAGCGGTGAGCAGAGGGCACGGGTGGGATGCAGGATGGTGTTCCCAGAGCCCGGCGAGTCGTTGGAGGTTGGAGATGGTGTCTTTTAAGGTCCCCAAGAGCCGTTTCACGCGCGACTGCTTCCCTCTGTCAGAGACGGAAGGGCCGGGTCCCACCTTGGTGGGTGGGAGCCGAACTCACGCTTTCAGAGGTCAATCGTGGGGGTTTTAGACCTTTGTGCCTCTCGGTCCCTTACAGCCAGACCTTTTCTGTTAAAACTGTTTAAATTACAAACCAGTAATAAAAGGATCATATGTGTTTCCCACTGAACAGGTTCTTTAAGGCTATTACGATAATTAAAAGCATATGGTGCCTACACAAGTCAGAGGGAAACCGCAGATGTACAAATTAGGTATTATATAAGGTTTTCCTTTTTCGCCCTCTCGAAAACAACAAGCCAAAGAAGTGCAGAGAGATGAAGCTGGTAAATTTTTCGGAGTTGGTAGGGAGCGTTTCGGATTTTTCATCATGAAATATGCAAACCTCCTTCCTTACGCATCATCAGAGCAAACTCCTTCTAATACGCAGGGAGAAAAAAAGCAGTAGCCCAAGACTGCAGTATTTATGGAAGGAATAAGGAAACACTTTGTTTCATGCAAGTTATTGGAGACCAGGAAACCTTTTGCATTTTTTATGATGTTTCCCTGCACAGACACGGAGGATTATATTTATTAAATATTGAATTATATTGAAATTGGATTGATGCAGCCAAAGAAGGACATTTCTTTGTATGCCTTTTTTTTTTTTTTCCTTCTTTTAAAAAAGGGAAATGTACTGATATTGATTGCAGTACAAGTAGTCATTTGTTTTAATTTAAAAATATAGGATTGATTTGGGGAAGGTGATAAATACCGCTAATAAAAAAATTCAAAATGGGGATTTATAATGATTCTCTGTTAAGTCAATGGTTTAGTGAGGCTAACTTATTATAAAAGTCGAGACGTGCTGAACTACCCAGAGCTAATGGGTTATTTGCCATTTGCTAGTGCTGCAAACTTGGTTTGCTGGGTCCTGCTACGAAAGGTGGAACTGATCTTAGCTGATGCTTCTCACTCCTTCTTCTCTCTGGTGCTAGAAGTGGGTGGCCAAGGGCTGCTGGCCAGCTGAGGGGCCTCCTCCGCAGGCAGCCGTGTACAGAGAGGGTCTGGGTGCCAGTGTGGCCATGCTGGGTCTGAAACTGGTAGTTGTGGTGGGTCTCAGCTCGTCCCACGGTATGGGGCAGCTCCAGAGGTTTCGGGGGCTCTCGGCATCTCCTCAGGTCTTTTCTCGTGGTGCACGAGATGGGCACGTGGTGCATAAAGAAAAGTGCGGCCAGCAGGTCAAGGGAGGTGCTCTGCTCTGCTCTGCTCTGCTCTGCTCTGCTCTGCTCTGCTCTGCTCCAGTGGAGACCACATTGGGTCTACATCTGGACCACATCAGTATTGTGTCCAGTTCTGGACTCCCCAGTTCAAGAGCGACAGGGAAATACTGGAGAGAGTCCAACAGAGGCTATGAGTATGATGGAGGGACTGGAACATCTCTGATGAGGAAGGCCTGAGAGCCCTGGGGCTGTTTAGCCTGGAGAAGAGAAGCCTGAGAGGGGAGCTTATGAATGTTTGCAAATCTCTGCAGGGTGGGTGTCAAGTAGAAGGGGCCAGGCTCTTGTCAGCAGTGCCCTGGGATAGGATGAGAGGTAATAGTAGCAAGGGGAAACACGGGAAGTTCCACCTCAACATGAGGAGAAACTTTTTCCACTGTGAGGGTGACAGAGCCTGGAACAAGCTGCCCAGAGAGGTTGTGGAGTTTCCTTTTCTAGAGACTTTCCAAATCCATCTGGCTCTGTTCCTGTGTGGGCTGCCCTGGGTGATCCTGCTCTGGCACGGGGGTTGGACTCGATCTCCAGAGGTCCCTTTCAACCCTACTATTGCATGATGCTGTGTTCTGCAGAACAGAAAAGTCTTGCACCTAGCAAAGTCCTACTGGCTACCCCAACCAGATATGCTGTAGCAATACCGAGTTGCACATACTTGCAGAGCTTGTGGGTATACGGTACAGGCTGAATCCATGCCAACGGCTCCAAACGTAGATAGAAAATTAAGTTGAAAAGCTTTTTTCTCACATAATTCCACCAAGAGGTTTGGAGCAACAAGCCAATTACTTTTCCTCAAACTCTGCAGGCCTTTATAGATGTAATAACTCTCAGTACTTGGACTCCAAAGGGAATAACTCTCAACACAAAGCAGAATGCTACAGGGCAATCCCAACACCAAAGAGTATTTCAGGTGTTTCTGCTGGAGTGTGCCCCAGGTTAGAAGACCCCATGGAATTGAGGTGATCTTCAAGAGAGCAGCAGCCTACCACAGAAAGGTGGGTCAGAAAATTATTCAGACTAGGAAAACATACAGAAAAGATGCTACAAACTCTTTCCCTCTGTGCAGTTTTGTACTGCGGCACGTTCTGGTAGCTATTTATTCTGGAGGACGCGTGCAGAGCATACTCTTGCAAACATAATCCTCTCTGGTAAGCCATGGATGGCTTTTTACTCCCTAAGTAAATGCCACCACACCTTGGGGTTCAGTTTTCCCCACAGCCTTGATCTTGAAAGTTTAAGACCACCTTTTATTTTGAAGAGGTAGTTGGCCAGCTGACAACTGCAAAGCAGCATTAGTTTGCAGCCAATATACCCTGAAGGGTCAAAAAAAAAAAACCTAGAAGAAAGTTACTTTATCTTTACACTTAATCTCATACTTCCTAAGCCGTGTTTATGAGGGTCTCATGTTTGGAGCTGGCGGGACTCTAAACTACAATGTAAATGCAGACTGCAGCGAATAAGGTTTCTTGGATTCAAAAGTGTAAAGTCCTGGGCTGCATCACTGCCAGAGGGACTGGCCAGTGCTGGAAGGTCCCTTCTCACAGCCACGGGGACATGTTCACATGTTCCCAGCACATACCTGCTGAAGAAGGGGCTCACCTGCCCAGGAGCACCTTGCTCTGCCTTCCACCTCCTGTCCTCAACACCTTCCTCCTTCCCAGATCTCCATCCACGCTAGTGAGGCAACACTTAGCTCTCCCTGTGCAGACAAACCCTGCATTCCCATGCCTGCTGGACCTGGGGCGCTGCCATGACAAATACGCAGCAAAGATCTTCAGCACAGAAAACCAGACAGGATGGAGCCAGGGGAGTTTGGGAGCATTGGACTCCTGACACCATGGCTTCGAGGGGCTGCCTTTCACACATACCACCTCCAGAGCACACAAAAGCACTCCGTCACCCAGATCACTAGCATACTCCTTCCCCTACACACATGAACAAGGAGTAACAGTGAAGAAAACTCCTGAAAGCAGGTAGGAATTGCACAAGTGGTTTTCCCTGTCGGAGAGGAATCTTGGCTTTCATTAATTAATATATCAGAAGAAACCGGCGCAGAAACGTCTTGTTATCTGGCTTCCTAGATGGTAGACTTTGGTTCATTAGCCTTAAAGCTTATCAACTGGATAACACTATTTATTCCACATAGAGTAATGATCTGCTTTAAAGGAATACAGTATTGCCTGGGATATGCAGGAATGAATTCAAACATTATTCTCAGCTTAAACACACACTAACCACGTAAGCGAGAGATCCAGATATAAAAGGATTCAAAGAAAGTAGGCCCAGGGAAGAAAGGGAAAAATCTAGGTACCCATACCCTGGAGCTACTGCACGTCTGACTGTACATTAATTACCCATTAGTTTCAAGTTAACACTACGCAGATTCAGAGCCTTTGCTCTTTAGCCATATTGAAAGCAAGCCGTAAAGCGAATGCTAAGCGCGCTCAGCTCCTCTTTTGAGGTCAGCGAGAACACTAACATTACATTTGGAGCTTTCTGTCTGGTTGGAAAACAAGCTGTTGGACTGATATTTAAAGTGTACGTTCGTTGAATTAGTGCAGAGCTATGCAGTCGCAGATAGCTCCACGGACACCTTCACAGCCCCTTCAGAAATACCATGATTTTAAGCGTAGAAGCGTGCAAGGGCAGTATATCTCTGCAGCATTCAATATTGTTGACAATAAAATGATAAAAAAAAAAGATGCTTTAAACATGCAGTAGCTGTGTGTGGAAATTAAATACATCAGCCATTATTTCCCGCCCCCCCCCCAAATTACTAAAAAGCAACAGTCCACACTAAAGACCAACTGTTTGTAAAATTGGATTTTTAAAGATGAAGTCTTTTTTAAGCCAAGGCTGGTCAAAAGAAGCATTAGAACAATTCTACATACTGGAAAAAATAAAGCCAGTTAGCTAATTCATCTCACTAAAAAAAGAATGGATTTATGCCGCTCACATCAGTGTTTCAGATATTGCAATTTAAAATAGTGGGGATATTACATTAAACCCCACAAAATGTGAGGCTCCGGAGAAGCAGGGCCATAGGTAACGATAGACTGTTCCTCCTACATCAAAGTGAGAGCACACGGGCCTGGAGCAGACCTGACCGTGGTCATCACCAGACACAAACCAGGCTCCAGCCCCAGCCCAGGTGTCCCCAGGCTGCAGGGGACATCTCCTCCTTCACACCCACCGCACGACTGAGGACAAATACCCACCTCACAGCAACTCTCTGCTCCGGACAAGCTCCAGGGAGGAAGAGCTCAAGGCTCCTGTCCCCATCAACCTCCACTGCCCCCCACCCCGTGGCACAGCAGCAAAGCCCTGGGGACACCCCCGATGCTCAGCAGAGATGCTCTGTAGCTGAACACTCACAGGTTACCACCTCACTGTTTATTGGTTTGGGGCTGTCTTCCGGGGTGGGGGTGGTTAAGATTTAAGTTTGAAATTGCAAAGTAAATTGTTCTCCAGACAGCCAGTTTACAACAGGCATGGTCACGGCTCAGGCAGTGCCATCCAGGTGCACGGCCCTGGCTGCCCTCGCGGCCCAGCGACGGGAGAGGTGACGCCCGCGGCTCCATCGCGGCCTGGCAAAGCCGCACGCCTGAGCCTGGCACAGGCTGCCCCTGGGCTGAGGTGGCAGGGAGTACTTCAGGACAGCGAGGATGCTCCCTCTCATAGCTGCTGAAACTTGGGATGACATCCACGCTTCAAGGAGGAAGGCTGCAATGTGCAAGGTTCTAGGGGCGTTTCTGTGAAAGGAGCTGTACCAGGTTATTCATGCTCCAGGGGGTTGGGGGGCAAGCTTGGGGTTGGGGTTTTTTTAATCCCTTTTTAAACCATTAACAGGGGAAAGATGACACATAACACTGGGGTATATAAGCATCTGCGGTTGCTTCCTGCGATATAACTTATTAGATGGATCTTAACTAATGATGATTTGTATCTTTTGTGAAATTAAGCATCGATAAGCAGCAGCTGTACAGCTAAGCCAGGGAACCTGCACTTGCCACGAATCAAGCACCCAGGTAGGTGAGGAGCCCCCCAACCCGGCAGCACACCCCGCACCAGGCAGCGGCCTCCAGGAGCGAGCTCAGACCCCCAAGTGCCGGGGGTTTCTGCCCCTCTGCCTTCAGGCACAGGCACATTACTCCCTGTTGTACCCAGTCTAATTTTAAGTCACTGGAGTGACTGCAAATCTGCCAGACCTCCCGGGAGCTTGTTAAAGAGTTGAGAAGAGCTGCACTTGGGAAGTTTGCCTTTACTCAGTTTTATCTCATTGCTCCTGGACTCTTTCAGATCATTCTCACGCAGCTCTCTCCCTTCTTAATTTTCAGTCTTTATGCACTTACCGGTGTTGGCAGCAAACTCTCTGCTGCCTGGAAGCAGCCCCTTCACCTCCGCAGCCAGCAGCAGAGCCCCGCAGCCAGCCCCGCAGCTCGGTAGCCGGGCTCGGCTCGGCCTCGCTCCTTTTATAGCCCGGGTTGGGCCGGGCTATTGCCGAGACCTGGCCCGGGGCCGGTCCCCAGCACCTGGCGGCGAGCCGGGCTGTGCCCACCCCAGCTCA
>WTSP01026632.1:36590-51875 GCA_025331215.1 Actenoides lindsayi | reverse complement strand
CTTTCTCGCTACCCATACACAGCACAGCCCTGTGAGGGCTGCTGCCCGGAAACTTACCTCCTGCCCAGCCAGGCACAATACACTTGGTTAGATTTTCTGCTTATTATTTAGTAAGATAAATCTGTATAAATCTTCAGGAAGCAAACGATGATGCCTTTGCATATAGTGCACACATACCCCTGTATTTTCTTAGGTGTTTTCCATAAAGACATGCTTGGTATTTACTGAGCACTGCTTTGTTGCAATCTTTCATGCTTTTGTGAATGTCAAGAGCTTGACAGATCCATAAACCACAACGAAATGACATTTCTTGCACTTGGTCAGTTTTGTGTGTGCATTTGTAGAGGTTCCAAGTCACTCAATTTGAAACTGAAAAAACTTTTCAAGCCAGTGTGGGAAAGTCTCCAATCATTAATTATATCTAATTATATATAAACAAATTAATCTACTGCAATAATGTAACTGTTTCTCAGATATTCAGAAAGGTGGTACTGAACTTGCTGATTTTTTCAGTGTCATCATTATAGTTGTAAGAGTGAATTTCCAACAGGAAGCTCTTCTGTTTGGTCATAGATTTAACGTAGGTAATAGAAAGGCAGGAAAAGAAAATGCACTGCAAGGTATTTTCAGTATTTGCAGTTCAACTCTACTATTGGAGTGTAAAACACCTGTCTGGGAGTTAACCTGTAACAGTAGCTGTGCTTCCAGACAGTGTATTTTTCCTTTCCTTTGTAGGCTGATCATACTGACTGTAGAACCATGTATCTACTTCCTAAAAAGCAATTAGTGCAAGAGTGTCAAGTTATGCAGATTTTCTTTAAGCCTGGAAGTGGGAGGAGTAAAAGAGACTAGGGAAGGAACAGAACCAAGGAACACAGTATTACTTGCTGTTAAGCCCTTTCCCAGAGCAATGCAGTTTTACACTGCCTCTTTGTTGGGCTTGTAGTTGTATCTAGCCTTGGCAAAAATCATGTTGCAAAATGGTTTTTCATGAACAGCAGGAAATAGTTTACATTAAATGGTTTGACAGTTTACCAGGATGCAGATTAGTGGCGTGCAATGAAATGTATCTTTAGGGAAATTAAAACCATGAAAGGAACAGGTTTTCTCCCTGGCTAGAACTGAGGAGATGCTTGGCTTCTTTCTGTTGTAAACCACTTCTATAGTCAGGGTGTGTTTTTCATAGTTGGTTTGTGTTTCCTTTTACTGAAATACTGTTGTTCTGCAGACACATTTCACTCTGTTGTGGTTTGCTTCTAAAACCACCGAAGAAACATCAGTGTGATGAAGTAGCTTGTCTTCTTTAACGTTAAACCCATGCTGTTTTGTCTCATCTGCGGTCATTCACGACTAGGATCAATTCATCATCGTGATGTTCAGGTTGCTTCAACGCCATGTTGGGACTCTTTGCCAAAGCAAACAAAGCATTTGCAGCCTGAAATGGTCACTATCCAACCAGTTGCTGGCAAGTGGGTCTAGTGATGGTACATTGAACATCTGGCCTAATGACCCTGGTGTGAAATTGCAGTCGCAGCCACTGAGAACTATACCTCATTCCTCAGCAGTTAAGGTATATGGAGAAGTAATGTCTGCTTTTCTGTACTTTCTCTTGTGAGATCACATCGTTGATGTGGACAGGGAATTTTTCAAATTCTCTCACTGATATCTACTAGTTTCTTCTCCCTGTCTGTGATGCAGTTAATTTTAAGACCATTTCTCTGCATTCCAATTCACAGGTAAGTTTGCTAGGGATTTGATTAAGAATATTTACTGGATTAGTAGGCCTTTATAAATATAGGCCTTAAAAAGTACAATGCCATGTAGTAATAAAATTTACAGCCTTCTCCTCTATGTTTCTACCTTGCACAGAAATGCAAGGTGGTGAAATGCTTACAAGTTATAAAATAAGATCTTTCAATTTTTTGAGTTTTGGAAAATTCCCTCTGCTGCCATTAACTTAAATATGAGATTTCTTCTGCCCGCCTGCCCATATTTTCGTGTCATTGCTGGTAGCAACTAATCTGAGGTGGGAGACTGGAAATGCAACTTTTTAAGATTCTTCATTTTTATGAAGTCCCAGTCTGTGTGGGAGAGAGGACAGGTATTAGCAACAAGAGGCAGGAAAGTCCAACACTTATAAGCTGTTTATCCTCCCCAAAGAATCTGAGGCTGGCCTAGAGTGCTGGGGTTAAAGGGTCAGAGGAGTTTATTGAAACAGGTGGAATTGAGTTCTTAGTAGCATTTCTTCAGGTGGACTCTGGGCATACCCTGGAAATACCTCAGAAGAAACCAGGTCGCTTGTAAATCATGTAGCTTAGGTTTCTATGATGGCTTGGCTTAGGCAGTAAGATTCCATCCTCCTGGGTTTTTCTGGTACTGAGGCGTGAGTCTGTGGCCTGTGAAGGGCAAGCAGAGAAGCTGGAGTTTTATGAGCATATGTGGGACAGTGTAGGCTAGTGTGCAGCAATGGAAGCAGCATTTGGAGTTTTGGGATCCTACATTGCTCCGTGTGTACATTCTAGGTGCTTGTAGTTCATTTTTCCAACTATACTTTTAAGCCAAAACTGCTCTGTTTTTCTGGCTAACCTCCTAGTCTGTTCTGGCATCAATTTTCTTTTCTTTTTTTTTTTTTTTTTTAATGCTATGAACTGGTGTCCTTGGCAGTCCCAAGTCCTTGCTACAGGGGGTGGAATGAAAGATGGGATTTTGCATGTCTGAGGCATAAATCATGAGAAAACCATCCAAAGTGCAGCTACAGAATCTCAGGTGAAATGATTAAATGTCTGCGTACTTAGTCTATGCTCTTCTTGCATAACTGTGCTCATTTGGCAAACTCCCACTGACTCTGAGGGTGGTTCTGTGGTCAGAGGAACAGCAGGGTTTTCTCTGGATGTGCTATTGTGCTACATTCAAAACTGCTGTGTGTTTGGACTCAGCTGTTGGTTGTTTCTCATCCACCACTTCTGTCTCCACACAGAAGTTGTTGGAAGACAAGGTGGTCTCACAGCCAGACACTGCTCATCATCTTTTCCTTATTAGCAATAATAGTTTTGGCCAAAACTTTCCATGTGGAGAGAATGTTCAGGAGGAGGGAGAATTCCCAGGGAGCTGGAGTGAGAAGAGGTGTAAGAGAGTCAGAGGGTAAACGTCCATCTCTGGAGTTTAAATATTAGGAGACAGAGAGACAGATTCTCAGCTGAAGTAAAGCAGTGTAACTGTTGCTTTTCCTGGAGCTATTACAACTTAGCTGAGGATGTGTTTGAAGGGCTTTGGCTCTATACCGATAGGCTGTTTTCACATTTAGGTAGTAAAATAAGGCAACTGTACTTTGAACCATTGTAAGGAATTAGATGATCCTTCTAAATAGGTAAATACTCTGCTGGGACTGTTTCTCAGTAGCTTGTTAAACATTGCAAATAACATTTAAAATCTACTGGATGATGTATGTTGGCCCTTTCTGAAAACTAAAGCAGAGTTTTAAATTGTGATAGATTTGTTCCTTGATCTGGTTACCCAAAACCAATGGACTGATGACTGGACAAAGTCTTCCTGGAAATCAGATGAAAATATGGAAGTATCCAAGGCTTATCATTTCATCAGAACTCTATGGCAAGTATTTCAGTTAATAATTTTAACTATTTCATTTAATTGCCTGTTTAATCTGTGTTTTTCTAAGTCCGTACCATACATTTACATAAAGAAAACTTAAAAGAGTAGTCACCTATATATCCTCCCTCTGCCTACATACAGGCATTCATGTGCACAGTCCTGATTCATTGTATTGTAATGGTTGACTAATTAAGATAATAGTATAAATTGCTTCTGTAAAATCCCTTGGTTTTAGTTATGGGTCTCTCCTGTCATTTATAAGGCCATGCCAGGTGCAGGGAGGTGGATTTCCACCTCTCCCCAAGGCTTACTAGGCCTGTACTGAGGATGCTTCCAATATGTTCTAGGCTGATGGCATTCTAGATAACACAAACTAGATGTGTCTCTTTGGTTTTGCAACTCGTCATGCAACAATACTGAACTAGATTTCAAATGACATTTAAAATAAATCTCCATGTGTTATTTAGAGCTGTCTGGGTGAATATGAATGACTAGTGAATAATGCATGAAAATGAATAATTTCTGTTTTTTCTGGTTTCTCCCTATTCCCCTCCACTTCTTTTTGACTGAAACTAATAATGAAATTTAAGTCAGTGTTGTGGGTAGTTTTGGATGTCTCTAAAGACTACAGACTACAGCTCCAGCTCTTCCTTTAAAGTTGTTACAGACACTGAATGGAGACAAAGTAAAGAATTTGCTGAAGTGTGAATATTAAATATTGACAAATATTGTGTAGATTTCAATAACTCGAGAGGGAGCAAAGCCTCAAAATTAATCTCTGCTGAAATAATCTAGTGGTAGTGTCAAAATTCTAGTCAAAAAGCTTAGGAGGAACACATGTCACTCGGCACCAGGATAGCACATATTTGTTTTTAGTCACAGTGGCTCCAGAGCCATCGTAGCAACTTTGCAAAGTTAGGGCAGACTGTCCATCTGCAACAGTCCGACAGGGCTTCATCAGGTGTCATTGTGATAAGTGCCACCGTTTCAGAGGGCTTTACAGTTCCTCACATGTTTATTCCTAATAAAATTATTTTGAACTAGAGAAGTGCTATCCTCTTGTGTTCAGAGAAGTCAGGTGGAGATGATGGGAGGATGTAGGTCACCTATGTTCATTCAGGTTGGTCCACACTAGACTTCCTTTGTACCTCCATACTGCCTTTTAGGATGTGGTTTGTCTGGTCTCATTTAGATGAGATACACTACATTTCAGAAGGTTTTTTCTCCCCTGGGTCACTAGCTCAGCTGTATGATTGCCAGTAATTCACCCAACCAGAGAAACTAATGGCCAGTAAATTGGAGTAAAAAGGCTTCTAATTTCTCATGCCCCTGTGTACCTGAAAAATCTCATGGGTTTCCTTAGCACTGACATTGTGCTAGATGATACAGGAGGTCTATGACAGATCAGTGAGGTTTGCTACAACTGCAGACAAACTCAAAATACAATTCCAATAAATAATTTAGTGGGATCACTGTTAAAAGATCTCTTTAACAGTAATAAGTAAGTAGGTGGAGACACTGTCTCATTATTATTGGATCAGCTGCAAACTGTCTGCAAGGCATGTGCAGCCAGATGTGAAAGTTCAGCAGTGAGACACAGTACCAAACATGGTAATAAGGCTGCTGTTGTAAATGTGTGGAGAATCAAGAGTTCAGGTTCAGTGTTCTCCTTTAACACAAATGGCTTCTTCATTTGGTGCAGTCCTGGCAGTTAAAGCCTGATCCCTAATAAGAAAACATTGCCTTCGCCTCTTTCTTAATGTAAAAATATTCTGTAAATAATGCTAGCTTCCTATATCCTATGCAGCAGGTTTAGCTGCTGCAGTAAAAGTGGAACATGCCATAGTGTGGGTGGGGAAGGTGAAAGTGCCTGGCATAATGAGTATAGAATTGTGATGTATATTTCCTTTTTGGGTATCTATTTTGTTTTACAGGTCACAGAGGGAGACTCGTGCATGTAGCCATGAGTGCAGGTCAGAGCAGGCTCTTTTCTGTCACAGCTGATGGGATAGCTTGTCTGTGGAAATGCCACGAGTCTGGGGAGCACTCACAGCAGCAAGGCTTTTTCTAATGGTTATTTGAACTCATTCTTGTGACTTCTTTTCCTTGAAAGCAAATGATTAAATGTATTTAGCCCATTCAGTAGTTCCAAATATGTGTGTTTCTTCCAATGGAAACATGGCAAAAGGTAGTACAATTTTACAAGAAAAGTGATTTTCCTTATCAGTCCATCATGTGAAATCTTAGTAGCTTGACTTAATTACCCTACAGAAAAAATATTCTAACTCTGAAGGATAACATCATATTTATTTTCATTAAGCTAGTAAGCATGGATGGAATCTACCCTGGGTTAAGTGTCAGCATAAAGTCTTAGGTCCTGCTTTTATCTATGATTCTTTTAAGTAATTTTACATTATCTTAGCATCCCCATTGGGAACCACATGCCAACTCATGTGAAATGCCTTGACTCATTCAAAGGCTAGGGTCAGTAGACACTAATCCAGGGGTCTGTATTCGTCTATATATCACATAGACCATGGTACAGAATCTGTCTAAATATTTCTAGAGATCTAAGTTATATGTGTAACTGTAACTAAATATAAATAATTTCTTCAGAATTCTCTGTTGTTTTCATGATAATGGTAACTAGCTTAACTAGCAAACAACCTTTATTGGATTTTGCCTTGTTTCTTTTCCTTAAACCCACCTACTATGTTTGATAGTAATTGAAAATATAAATAATTGCATAATAATTCTATTGTTATGCATAATTATTTAATTAACTGGTTAATAAGGCAGATGAACATAGTCAAAGCAGCATGCTGTTTGGATCAAACACAAAAGTCAGTTCATTGATTCATTCGTTATGGGTGCCAGTCTAATTCTTGGTGTCAGCAAACCTGGCAGCTGTGACCCTCTCCTGAATTTTATTTAGTGCTCACATGGGCCAAAACTCTTGGACTTCAACAGACATTTCCCTGTGTAAGGCTTGTACACTGCCAATAGCTAAGTACAGATGTTAGGATTGGCCTGCAGATGCTATTCAGATGCAGCTTGGTAGTGCTATTCAAAAAGTGTTCTGTTCCACAGACATCTTCAGAGCTTTGCTTTCATTATTAGGAATGATGAGAGTAAGAGGTGTGGAGTCACTTTTTCATTGATATATTTAAAAGCCCGGTGAGCTCAGAAATTCCTTTTGTTTGGATTTCTTTTTTTTTTTTTCCTGCTGGAAATTTTTTAGAGTTATCTTCTGTAGCTGGGGAAGAATGGGAAATTAGGGGAGTAGAGCAGTGTCAGCCCATGGAAAATTACTCTGTGATCAAATGCATGAGAAGGCAATGTTAACAGGGGAACAAGTATCACTGGTAATGAATGTGAAACTGTCATGTCTTTAGTTCTCAGAATTTTTAAAACCTCATCCTTTGCTGTTCATAAATCACGTGGTTGCTAACTTTAGGTCTGGTTGAGTCCATTCATCTTTTTTACCTTGTAAAAAGTTAATTTACAATAAAACTGGTACTAAATTACTGGTTTCTAACGTCGTCTTGTGTGGTCTGCCGAACAGGTTAGAAAATGGAAACATGGATTATCAACTGAGAAATGACTACCAAGAAGCTGATAGTCTAAGAATGGGAAATAACTTATATTGCGTCTATCTTCTAATGTGAGCAAGTTTGTTGCAGCAGATTTTATCAAGCATTTAGAATATGATTTAAACATTTAAAATAGTATTTTAAATAACTTAAGACATTTTAAAAAATGTTAAAAACCTTTTTCTATTTTGAATAGGAAAAAAAGAGTGGAAGTAGTCTCTTTGGAGACTCTGGAATTCTTCCAGAAATTTCCTCTTTCCTTTGACAGTACCTAAATGGTGTTGGTTTGCCAAATACAGGAAGAGTTGTATATCACAGGATGGGGGACTGTGGTAGGGGAGGAGCTGGTCAGTACTGAAGGCATGCATATTTTGTTGGATGTGCAACTGTCAAAATGAGAAAATACATTTCTTTCAGTCTGAGAAGTGCCCATGCCTTAGTTAATTATGCTTGTTCATTATTGAGTGGTCAAGCTGGCTTGCCCAGAAGTATTTTATCGTAATATCTAGAAGTGGGGGAAATTACTGATTTCAGTAGAACTAACCAACAGCGGATAAATATGAGAGAATCGGTAAAATTTAAGCTGCTGAAACTCAGGCTTTCATCCCCATAGTCCTGTCCAAGGTGGAGCCCTGTAGAACATACAGAATCCAAAACCTCAGGACAAAAATTGTTTTTACAAGAAGAAAAATACTGTTGACATGTATACATTGTATACTCAGTGTAATCACATGTATACACAGTGTATACACATGCCCCTGTAGGGCATGTGTATACCAATATGACAAAGGGATTGTCTATCTGTGGTGCAAGGAAATGAATTAAAGAAACTCAGACTGGAGAATGTTTTTGTTTCCACACATAAATGCACTAGTCTCTAGCATACAGCCCCCTGTTCTTCAGCCACTATATGGTATGACTTGATGCTGCCTACATTAAATCTTGCATTAGTTTGTGTAATGAAGTTTAGACCTGTTCATTTCCCTCAGTTATCTAGCCACAGTGAGATGAAATTGTTTCATTCAAGATGTCGCAATGACATTGAATTATCACAACATTTTTCATAGCTTCTGTGGGTTCCATCCCATGCACTCTACTGGGAATGGGTTCATGCTGCTTGATCAGAAAAAGTCCCTGCTAAGATGAAAACTCAGTTCTGTCTTCTTGCTTCTGTTTTTTTTCCACAGGTTTCCACTACTGGCAGCTGTGACAGAGGCTTGAATATTTTGTTTGCCAGGTAGGTCAATTCCACTGAGTCTTTTTGCATGATTCACCAAATAACACTCATGTAAAACAATAGGCCTTCTAAGTATTTTGGGTTAGATCCTAAATTTCAAGTTACAGGAGGAAGGCTGCACATTTTTCCTTGCACTTTTCTTCATGCATTGTAAACTTGGTCAGAACCTCTTCTTCTTGGTCTTGAAGGTTCTGCAACACTTCCATCAGAGCTGCTGTCTGAAAAATGGAAAACTACTGAATGGTAGACTTCGAGTGGGATATTCCTCTGACAAGGATGCTGCCTGTGACTTCCAGGGAAGAGGAAGAAGCAGACCAAAGAGGAAGCAGTAAGAAGAACAAAATGCTAAACCAGGATGAAAGAAAGACAGTGAAAAAATTATCAGAGGAAAGAAATGAATTAAGAATAATGTATGGGAAGAGAGAAATAGCCCTCAGTGATCAGTTGTCTTGAAGATCAGCTACAGATCTTTCACTAGATTGATAAGGATGTTTTCTGCAGGTTTTTAGAATAAATTCTCTCCCAAGCAAGGTTTGCAAGTTTGTAAGAATGGAAGAAATCTGGGCTTGTCTTACTTATTTCCTCTGTGTATAGAGACAGAATCCAAGTGACCACTTTGAGTTTCAGTACCAGTCAGTGGGGCAAACTTGGTTTCACTGCTGCAGTCTGAGTTTGCTGGCAATCCTGTCTGCTCCTGCTTTGTTTCTGTGTTTGTGTGTGTGCCTCTGCCTCTGTGTTTGTGTGCGTGTTTGTGTGTTCAGCCCAAGAGTCAAAGCAAACATTTGAGGAATAAGAAATATGAAAAGTCTTGACAGTGTAATGTTTGTAATACAAAACATACAAGAAGATGGGCCAACGTTAACAGTATGAGCTTCAACAAGGCCAAAAGCCAGGTCCTGCACCTGGGCCACAACAACCCCACGCAATGCTACAGGCTTGAGCAAGTGTGGCTGGGAAGCTGTCTGGTAGAAAAGGACCTGGGGGTTCTAATTGGCAAGTGGCTGAATATGAGCCATCAGCGTGCCCAGGTGGCCAGGAAAGCCAATGGCATTCTGGCTGGTATTAGAAATAGTGTGACCAGCAGAAGTAGGGAGGTGATTGTCCCCCTGTACTTAGCACTGATGAGGCCTCACCTTGAGTATTGTGTCCAGTTTTGGGCACCTCAGTACAAGAGAGGTATTGAGGCGCTGGAGCGAGTGCAGAGGAGGCAACGAAGCTGGTCAAGGGATTGGAGAATAAATCTTTTGAAGAGTGATTGAGGAAGCTGGGTCTGTTTAGTTTGAGGAAGAGGAGGCTGAGGGGAGACCTCATCACTCTCTTCAACTACCTGAAAGGACGTTGTAGAGATGTTGGTGCTGGTCTCTTCTCTCAGGTAATTAGCGATAGAACAAGAGGGAATGGATTCAAGCTGCAACAGGGTAGGTTTAGACTGGACATTGGGGGAAAATTTTTCACGGAAGGAGTAGTCAGACACTGGAGTAGGCTGCCCCGGGAGGAGGTTGAGTCACCATCCCTGAATGTGTTTAAGGGTCATTTAGATGTAGTGTTGTGGGACATGGTTTAGGGGTGAACTTTGTAGAGCAGGGTTATGGTTGGACTCGATGATCCCAAGAGTCTTTTCCAACCGGAATCATTCTGTGATTCTATGTTCAACATCAAAACTTGCAGTAAAGATCCCTGTTGTTTGAGCCCTCTCCCTTCTCACCCTTCATTATTCCTCTATGACAAAACTACTGTTTCTTCTCAACGAGATCAGGTGAAGGCAGTTTTGTAAAAAAGTCTGTTTTTATCAAGTTGTGTTTATAAGTGGTGTTTAAATGCTCATGATGAACCAGGCAATCATTTTTTAAATTAACTACAAAATTTCTTCACCCTTCAAATGTCATCTGCTTTCTCTTAGTTAATGCCTACTTTCAAGTTTAAAACCCCCAAAGCAAAACAAAATAAAACCAAGCCCCTTTTGAGGTGTTCGTGGCATTGAAAAAAACCAAAACTGTTAATGCAGAGATGGGCAGAAGCATTTTTCACAATAGGTCTATTTGCTGTTTGATAAGTGGTTGTTGAAGCATTTAAAAATTTCACTGCGTATCTGAAACAGCAGTAGTGGCATCACAAAATTATGATCGTTTTGTTATGTCATACTGATACTACAGCTGTAATGTTTTCTGTTATTTCTCTGGAGAATGGATTTTCAGCTGATTTATTAACGTAATGTTGCTGATCTTGGTGGATTCTGCAAACATGTTACATATCCAAAACATTATGTAAACAGACTATCTGCTTTCCACATAAACTTACAGTTGTGAGCCGTAGATTTTTATTGCCATTTCTTTATTAAATGCAAAGTAGATAAAGGGTTGAAATCTAGAGGTTTCAAGTACAAGAGAGAGAATGCATGCTTACTATGTTCCACAATCAAATGCAGTCGCTGTAACTTTACTTTCTGAAGCTTAGCAGTCCTCTACACTTGTAAAACCAGGAGCTCTGCTGTGGAGAAACAACTAAGTTTTTCAAGTGTCTAGAGCTGTATCTAGCATCTCACTAACTTTCAGGGTTATTTGCAGAAGTCCATCTACAGAAGAGTGCAGTATGTACTCAGCATGCAGTGAGCACAGAAACAGCTGGATTAGGTTCCTGGTCAGAAATACTCATCCTTGTACAGCTCAGTCTGAAGTGCAGTGTAAGAATGTTGGAAGCCTGAGTCACAAATACCTGTTGAATGACTCCATGGCTGACAGTATAAGCTACAAATGCTGTTGTAGCAGAGCACTTTCTGGCCATATTAAGATTGTATCTGTCCTTAAAACAAACATATGTATTTTCCTCTGTAAGGACATCACACTGCTAAAATTCATTGTGGGAATACCTCTTTTACCAGTATAATGAAGCTGTTTTTAAAAGTGTATTTCAAAATTAGGTATTGTTGCACAAGCACAAAGCAGGAAATCATTTGTTCAAAACCCAATCTATTACGCTCCCCCTATGGTTTTCCTTATCCACTGAAGATGCTGCTTTGTGAGGCGAGTATAGACACCAGGGCCATCGACACTACCACACTTATTTGCCTTCCCAAAAGAAGTTATGCCTTTCATCACATTATTGCATCTTAAAGGTCCTCCAGAATCCCCCTGGAAAAAGGGAAAAAAAAACTTTTATCAAATTTGCAAAAGCTAAAAATACTTCTAAAAGAAATTTGCACTGGTTGTGTAGAGAAAATAAAAATGTAGACAGTGCTATTGTGTATTTCTTTTTTTTTTCTCTCCTACTTGGAAGTTAAGATTTTCATTAGCAAAAAGGAAAAATATTTCAATCTGATCTTTCAGTTGTGAGTAATAAGGAATGAATCTAGATCAGTGCTAAGGAATAGTTAGCATTTTTGAATATGAAAAAAAAAGCTGGAAACTTTCCTCTTGAAAAGCATCTAGAAAAGTATCTAGAAAATGGTACCTTTCTTGTAATATTATTAATTCAATATTTAAATCTTTTAAAATGTGGTAGTTCTTACACACTTATGCATTTGATTTCAGGCCCAGTCAAAATGCTTTTTATCAGCAAGACTTGTTTCAAAGCCCTCTGACATCAAAGAAGATGTTCCACTGAGCTTAGCTGCTTGAGAATGGGCTCATAAGCTATTTTGTGGAGATTTTACTATTAAAATTATTTTATTTTAGAAGAGAATAGTTATCTGCCATGCCTTGATAAAACTACTGTATCCAAAGTCTGTGAAGGTGAATCTGTCAACCGGAAGTTTTGATTTTAAGTCTTAGAAGAAGAAGACTTGGTAAATTCACTCATTTTTAATTAAATTATTCACTGAACTGAAGAGAGGCAGAAATTATAAATGTGTAAAAGCTAGTACTTCATATTTTATTTCTGATGTAATTTATGTCAATATAGGCAGTAAATATACTTACAAAACATGAGTCCTTTCCTCCATTCTTATGCCCTGCACATATCATGTTGTCTGTTATAAGAGGATTCTTTTTATAATGATTGTTGTCATTGCAGATTTTCCTACTGATGACAGTGACATTGACCTCCCTCAAGGTATCAGAAGGCTTTCTCAGACGATTGTGAGTTTGTCCCCATCCTGCTACTGCGCAAGTTGTTCCAGGTTTGGGATCATCATCTGAAGTAGGCAGGGGAATGAGTTTCACAGCTTTATTAAGTTTGGCTCTTTTTTGAAGCTGTAGGAGATATGGAAAATAATTATTCTAGTGCAGAGTATAACAGAGGCCCCTGCACATTAACTATCAGATCTTTTCCATTATGGTAACAGGAGCTTACTGCAACCCCTGTTTGAGATTCCTCAGGTTTTTTTTATGACAGGATTTATGTAATCAATGTAAGAATGAGGAATATGAGTATTCTTTGTCTCATGAAAACCCATTTAGCTTCTGTTGAAACATTAGATCCAAAAAATACCCTGGTTTACTTCTCTGGCTCTCACACCATTGGTAGGACAAAATAACAGCAATCACTGAAGCTAGCAAAATTGAGAATTGGAGAAGTCAGACATTTTTAATTACAACTGTTTTTCAGAGAGAACATTAAAGTTTTAAACAAAATTATTTCTATGTGTGAAATATGCTTCTTTCTGAGGTCAATTTTTATTCTTTTGCTGAAAAGCCAGAAACTGAAGTATCTTAGTTAAGCTCTAGAATTTTTCTACTTCTAGCTTTGGCATGCATTACAGGAATTGTTGATTGACTTAGTTCCCAGTGTATCCCCAATTCCCCAGTCTGCTGGATTAGCAGACCAGACTATATCACACTGGAAAAAAAGTGACCAGAAACTTCATTGGCTTATCTCCCTTTCGAGAAGGAAGAAACTAGTACATTGTAGAATATACATCTTCCGTAAGTGATGTAAGTCTATACCTGCAGCAGCATAATGTCATGTTCTTTAAGACTGGAACAGTAGTATGGGTAGTGAATTTGTTTTGCAATCCGAAAAATCTGTTTTTCTCTTTCTCTTGCTTTATGTGAATGAGCTCCAAGAATAACCATGGCTTCATTTCTGAAAAGAGGAACAACATGGTTAGTGGGATTCACTTGCTGTAACTCCATAATTCGTTGCTGTTAAATGCGGAGCTATAACGTCCAGATGCTATAGTCTCTTTTCTCATGCCTGAAAAGCAACAGTAATTTAGAAAAATAATAAAAAAAAATCCTGTTTTGACAAATAATTAAAAAAACCCCCAAACAAAACAGACATGGTGAATCAGATTCATGTTATGCTATTTTCAGTTTCCCAGGAGCATAGACTGTGAACCTGCCCCTACTGTTTCCCTTTGGGAACTGAATGAGAGATGGATGTGTCAGCTTTGCTGTTGGTAGTGGTCTCACCAACTGAGCCCTCTGCAATTTGTGCTGAAAATTTAGGAGAACAGCTCACAACACTATTAGTTTGGAGATCATCACAACTGGACTCAATTGTACCATTGCTCTGCCCTAACACCATTTTGACACCATTTTCTGAGTCCACATGAGGCATAGCTCATTCCCTTTTTGTAACTTGTTCTGCAACTTCATATACTTAATAGATACTGAAGGGGTGACAGAGTTGTGCCCGCTGAGGCTCTCTGATAAAGGAAGCAGGAGTCTAGCACTCCTTGGTCAAACAGTCCATGGGTATAGCTGTTTGTGGGGGAACAACATATGTTACAGCTAAATGGGAGAATATTCTTTGAGCAGAAGTGCAGGTTGGCCCCCATTTGCATCTGACTGTGGCAAACATAGCTGTGAGAAAGTGGTTGCTCCTTTCAGCTATTATGAGCTGTCTGACTGTTGACTGAGCATCATTAGCTTAATTACTTATTTTCTCTTAAATGCAATCTTATTTGGAAACACTTTTTACCTTAGCTTAATGAAACAACTTTTAGGCCCTATGTTCTCTGTGTAGTCGCTCCCATATATCTGTTTGGGTGGAGATGGAAGAGATGGATACATTTCTCTGATGTCTACAGATTCCAGTAATCACTGGTCCTGGGCAGGCCATTGACAGAGCTTTTGTGAGATCTGTCTCAGCAGCTCTAGTCCTCCCCACAAAGGCAAGGGGTAGGATGTGTCATTTAAACCTCACATCTTGCCTCGCTAAAGGACTCTTTGGGGCCAAATAGCCATTTACATCTTGAGTAAGACAGGAAGAAGAAAGGTTGGCTGACAAGCCAACATACCCAGTAGAGCAGGTCTCCTGTCATCTGGTTGGAGGATTTTTTTCTCTTGTGTAACTACATGCCTCTCTTTCTGTGGTGAACTGCATATCTTTTACAGGAAAAAAAAGGACAAGGATTTATTTCTGTTTGCTGAGCAACTATTTAGAGTGGCCAGTCCTCTGGCCTAGCGCACTGGCTGACTGAGAAAACAGGGATAATCTTTCTCCCAAATCACTATTCTGGTGTGGCTGTTCTGTGCTTGCATGCAGCCAAAAGCTTGTAAAATACATCTTCTGAAACAGTAAAGATCAGTATATCTTGTTATATTATTTGGTACTCACTGAAGAACGTTTGTGAATCTAAGTTATAAAACACAGTAATCAGAACATGATTGTGATCGTGATAAATGCACAAAACCATCAGGGCTATTAGCTTTCCTTCTTGAATAGAGACACAACATACTAAGGATAATCTTAGTAAGGACACTCAGATACTCACTAAAGACAATCAGAATAAGAACTTACACATCACAGTGGGCAGCTGTTAATACCCAGTTTTCCTTAATCAAAGCTCCTCCACAAATAATTTTTCCATTTCTTTTGCTGATTAGGGCCATAAATGGTCTCGAGTGTGGTGCTACTTCAGCTCCTCCAATGATATCCACACACAAACCTAAAAATAAAAATAAG
>WTSP01026632.1:21053-36479 GCA_025331215.1 Actenoides lindsayi | reverse complement strand
TATGTACATGTGTTACAATGCTAGTCTTCAGGGTAGACTTTAAATTACTCAGCAGTACTACTTCTGTATGTTTCAGTGGGACCAAAATGAGATCTATGGGGTGAACTTTGGTGGAAAAAACACCAATGCATTGAAGTATTGTTGCCCTGGCACAGATTTCTTTTCTAGAAGTTCACTGCTATGGTTAATTTCTCATTGTGAGTAACAACCTCAGATCCACCACATGGTGGATGTTGTACCGTATGTGACTTACACTGACACATGGAAACTAGGTTATATAGTGTAAGTCACATTACATGAACCTGTTTTTCAGAAAAACAGAAAATCAAGAGGTTAATGTATGTATATGCCTCTGGAGAGAAAGGTCAGATAATCATTATTTTAACCCCATAGAACTCCTCCAAATAGCCTGTCCTTTGTGCAGCTTTAATTAATACTACCCATTCAGAAATTATTTTGTTTTTATGAAAGACCAAACAGATGCAGACAGTGGAAAAGAGCTAATAATGACAACTCAAATGGTTTGTGACTACTTCCTTTACATTAATACATGTTGGCTTAAGCAGAACTTTGAAAATCAGTGTTTACCTTCAAAAGGATTGAATTTGGCACTTACCTCCATGAATT
Organism: Actenoides lindsayi; assembly: GCA_025331215.1. NCBI lineage: Eukaryota > Metazoa > Chordata > Aves > Coraciiformes > Alcedinidae > Actenoides > Actenoides lindsayi. The sequence goes on along the minus strand of WTSP01026632.1, from coordinate 35,852 downwards.
ACCAGGAGAATGACAGCAGCAGACGTAGTCAAAATGAGGAAAGCTCCCATGATTTCTGTCTGGTGTTCTTTGTTATTCACTGCTTATTATATATCTCAAGGAAGAGGATGTGGGTTTTGGTTTTGCTCTTTAAGGGTATTTGAAATTTCTAACTGTGACAAAACCAAACACCCCCCCAACAATGTACCTTACATCAGAGGTGTTAGTGAGAAATTACATCATCTGTTGCTTGAAGACAGCATCTGGCCCCCTTCACGTTCTCTCTGTACCATTATCAGAGTATTGGCATGAAACCCTGCAAGCCACTATGTGTCCAGTTACACAGTGTGACTGAGCTCACATGAATTTATCTTCACTCAGTTGCCCATGTTCCATTCTATGCATCCCAAGTGGCCTCCAGGTCAAAGATGAATCCCAGCCCATTCCCCGTTAAAGAGTTAGCTGTGCTGTTCAGGAGCCCCTCAGGGCCCAGGACTCCGATATTTGCTACTTTCAGCATCTGATCCTAACTCATTAGCTCTGCACTGCATGAGCATCCATACAGCACTGAGTGTGGTTTAGTGACCTAGAGCTAGCAGTATAATGCCATTTAAAGTGTCTTAAGGTGTCTTAGGTCTGCCTCCTGGGTGCAGAAGACTGTGGGTCTTTTGTAGATGCTTTGTCAGATTTGCCAGTCCTGTGCCAATGTCTGGGAAACCCAGAGTATCTAAAATGTCATTAAATGCTGAGTGTTAGGCAACTAAATTGAGTTCTGAAAACAGAATAAATCTTATTAGAGCCTTGTAAAGGCACAGTTCCTAACATCCAAATATACACCCAACTAATGGAACTAACTTCCACCAATATTAAATAATTTGGGATATCAAATATTCTATTAACTAACTAGATACATTCAGTGAAGTGTCACTACCACAGAGCCTGGAAGACTTCTTGAAGACTTGAGCCCCAGTACATTCAGCCTGCAGAAAGCATCTGCATTCTGGCTGTGTCACATCTTTGAGTTCTGTTGGCCCAGCCTGATGTGAGTTTTACCTGTAGAATACCTTGCACAGTCAGCTGGCTCAAATCTGCCGTTGTCCTTCTCTTTCTATTGTCCCAGTACGCTGGGACAGAGGGTAATTGTTGGTGATTTCTCCGAAGAAGGCAGATGTGGAGCTATTTTTAGAGACTGCAGAGCTCTTTGCCACTGATCATAGAATCATCAAGGTTGCAAAAGACCTTTAAGATCATCGAGTCCAACCATTAACCCTACCAAGTCCACCACTAAGCCATATCCCCAAGCACCACATCTATACGGCTTTTAAACACATCCAGGAATGGTCACTCAGCCACTTCCTTGGGCAGCCTGTTCCAATGCCTGACAACCCTTTCAGTGAAAAATTTTTTCCTAACATCCATTTTAAACCTCCCCTGGTGCAGCTTGAGGCCATTCCCTCTTGATCTATCACTAGTTACTTGTGAGAAGAGACCAGTGCCTACCTCTGAACAATATACTTCCGGGCAGTTGTAGAGAGTGATAAGGTCTCCCCTCAGCCCCTCTTTTCCAAACTAAACAATCCCAATTCCCTCAGCTGCTTCTCATAAGACTTGTTCTCCAGGCCCTTCGCCAGCTTAGTTGCTCTTCTCTGGACCCGCTCCAGCATGATGTGGCTCATCAGCGACACTGTCACCTACATGACATGGGACAGCTCAATGCACTGCAAAACTACACCAAGGTTTTAATTTTCTTTAATTTTTCTCCTCACTATATGTACATCCCCTGTAACTATCATCAATTTGTAGCACTGATGGTATTTTTTTTTCAATGGTCTCCTGCACACAGTATCACCAGGTATCAGAAGTACTGTTCTTTCTTTCATGATTTATAAATAGTTACAAAAGTCTGATTTTAATGACATTTTTTTAGTAGTCTTACCGTGCTGAAGCTGTTTTCTCTATGGACTATGCACAGCCATGATCGGGATGAGCACTTGTGAGCAAAAATCCTGTACACTGAAACCTACTTAAACTCATAATACTACCATGATTTGTCCTTGGATATTCCTACATGAGTTTTAAACAGGCTTGGTGTGTATCATCCTATGTTTACCTGATTTATTTTCAAGAAAATCCTACTTGGGAGACACAGAATAAAGCATTAGCCAATGTTCCTAGGTGTTTTTGAGGCAACTAAGATAAAGTTATGCCTACTACCTGAAAACAAATCCATAGCCTGTCTATAATTTTTTTTTTTGTTATCTAAATGCACTCCTGTTTACTTCTAAAGGTATTTTTCTGTAACTCCATAGGTATTAGCATATTCATGGCTCTAAAAAAATCCCCTGTAATCCTGAGAGATAGTTAGATAGTTAGAATTGGGAATATACTAATCTACTGTTTGATACCAAGTGATCACTTCCTGTGCAAGTTTCTTCTGAGCAACAGCTCTGACTGTCGCATAGTCCAAAGATTGATTGCACTGGTGTTGAAGGTCAGATTGATATACACATAATCAACCTCTAGTTTTGTACCTGAATGCTTTTGTCAGTGTTCTCTTCAGCTTATAATTTAGGTAGATGAGGCTGAAAAATTGACATCAAATTTTAGGGTGTGCAACAAGTTGTCTGGGCTCCTTTGGTTATGGCACTAAGTTAATTTGTAGTCAAGTTTAGATTTTATTGGCCTTTTGCATGTAATAGGAAACCTCAAAGTAAAATTTCCTTCTCTATTTGAGTGCATTATCAAATTATTTTATTAGCAACTCTGCTGTGTAAGCAATTGGTGTTCAAGAGGACTGACGTACATAAGCAAAATGTTCCATCCTTTCTCCCCACAGTGCCCCTGAGGCAGGGCACTCTCTCAGCAGAAACCACTGCATGAGTAAAAGAACAAGAAGTCTGCCCAGTTTCTAGCCTTTGATGAAATTTCCAATGGCCATTAAGCCTGTTGGTCAGTGGATCACTTCCAGCTCTGTTCAGTATTGTGTCAAGTGCTTCTGCCTTATCTCATAGTCATTTTGGTCATTTTGTTTCCCCAGTGACTATGCTCCAGGTGTTACTTTAGGAGACCAATTCAAACCACAGCTCTAAACCTTCCAGAGCCCCTGAATGCCCATGTTCAGGCAACACCTTAACTCATCCTCAGGGCTGGCACCTGGGGCTGGGGAAGAGAGGGCAGGAGAGTTGTGCAGAGTGGGCAGCTGCCAGAACAGCAAAGCAGAACTGGGGTCCCTTCTCTGTCTCCTCTCTGGGCTGCCCCATACCCAACTCCACACTAGTGTGTTTGTCTGTACACATCCTGCAGTGGTTGGGAAACACACTCCCAGGGACTTGCTGAGTAAGGAACAGCACATATGCTGGCAATAGCAGTTATACTTTCTTCTTTGGTACCAGTGTTGCATGATATTTACCTGTTGTCTTTTCTGCCTCAGCTATTTGCTCAGCTTCAATTATTTTCATCATACCGTGTAATATCACAGAAAAATGTGGTAGCACAGAAATTCAAGTAGATGTAGTTTTCTCTGAGTCCTCAAGGCCTTTTAGCAAATCAGTGTTACTTCTGTGAGGCTGAATGTACTTGGCAAAAAGGATCCCATATTAGAGGTTACGCTTTGGAAACACAAGCCTTCTCCAGTCTGGTCAGAACATGAGCCCATTGGCCATTTTGTCTCTTTCACTGCTTTCTAAGCTAGCCACTTAACGGCAGGCCAAAGCTACAAAGGATTAGAACATCATTATGCCTTTAGGACCCTCTTTGCAGAGATAATGTCCAGTGGGTGAGTAATACCAGGATTAGCTGGAGTTTGGAGAGTGATTTCAGGGTAACTAGAGCTGTCTCTTTTGTGACCTGATGATTCTAAAAGTTATGTGTTTTCTTTTAAAAGAGCTTTGGAAGAGTCTTCTGAAATATGCAGTGTGTTACATTGTGTTGCGTCATGTATGTATTTTCAAACTGGGTTATAACTAGTAAGGTTCTGCGCCATAAAAATAAGCATTTCAGTGCTATAATCTCATTGAACAATCTGGAGAGCTGTCATTCTCTCTTGAATAAAAGTGAGAGCTAGGTATGTTGGGCAAGTTATATTTCTGATTCTTTCTAAAGGTACTTAAGTTGATAACAGGTTTTTTTTAAAGTTTTACACACAAGGGAAAGCTGGTTTTTTTTATAGTGGTTTACCAGCAAGGCATGCAAAACATGGGCACGGACACAGAGGTTTGCAATAAAGAAATGTCTCTCCCACCACTTTGCCTTTTTATGTTTTTCTTGTGGCCATTATTTAGGTATTTTGTTTACATTTGACACTTGCATGCTCTAGGGCTTTCTGCATCTGAATCCTGCACCCTCAAAAATTATTGCTAAGAAAACAAATTGCTCTGCTCTCCATCTGTGTTGCTTTTTTTGTGTCAGGCATTCCTAAGCTCATGAGACAACAGATGCCTGACAATTCTCAGTTGCTTTCAAAAAATTAGTGTATGAATCTTTTTCAGTCTTTCAATGGAAAATGTTACTCGGGCAGTAGAATTCTGCAGAGTATTTGATGGCTGCTGATGTATTTTGGTCCACAGTTTGTGAATGACTTTTGTACTGAGTTTTCCCTCCTGCTAGTGTTCTGTGAAGACTTTCCAGGGCCCTTGTTTTCATTCTCCCATTTGTTCATCAGGTTGAAGTTGGCCAGTTTCATTCTTCTCACATATTGTTTTTTGTTTTGTTTTTTTTTTAAAGTCAAAAGAGTGTTGAATTCTCTGACACTTAGATTTTCTTATGCATTCATTCCATCTAATGCTCAGGAATTTTCTTATGCATTTGTTTTCTAATATAATACCTGTGGTGCAGGGATGCTGAAGTTCCTGTAAGACTTGGAACAATTAATATTGACATTTGTTGGGGATTCAAGAAACAGGTAGGTTTTAAAGAAAGAAGAAAGAACCTAAAGAAATCAAGCTGCAGTTAAATAATACAATATTAATGATGTAAAGGGAAACTTCAAGGGACAGAGCTATTCCTAAAACCTTTTAACCACCATTTCCTGTAGGGGACATTTAAATAGAAATGTCTGTATCACAATGTACTATACTTCCGTCAGTAAACAGCAGCAGCTATGACAAGCCACCTGTTAGCTCTCCTGCTCTCTCTAATTGCTGTTATCCCACCACTGAGATGTAAGTACTCATCTAAGGATAAAAATATCCAAATTCCCAATTCCTTTGGATAACACATAACTGCATTTCTGTTGCGTTTCAGATGGCTTCAAGAACATTATCGGAGAACGTGTTGTGCATCCTCATTCCTGGCCTTTTATGGCTGCTATCCGGAGAACGTATTTAACAGAGTGTGGTGGAGCTCTTGTGGAAAAGCAATGGGTTTTGGCAGCAGCACATTGTGTGTAAGTATCTTACACTGGAGCAATTTTAACTCTTCACAGAGGTAGGGCATGGTGTGCAAGCCATCCAAAGGTGGATACTGATTTTTAAAGAGTTGTTAAAAGCTGCAGTTCTCTCATTAAACTGAATTCTGTTTTGTGTTGTGAATTGCTGATCTGCATTGTGTACAGTTACCTTCATTAGTCAGATCCTGTCAATGTTACAAGATATAAACTGTGCTGATAAAAGACCCAGTTCATTATTTACGCATCTGAAACAGCAGTATCTTAGAGAAGGGGATGTATTCCGACGTGCTTTAAACAAATCTTACCTGTGTGCCTGGAACTAAGCCTCAAAACACCCTGAGAGATGAAACTGATTTAGATGGAAATGATATTCCTCCCATTTTAAGTGATCTGGGCTCACAAAAACTGAATGTCAGTCATGACTATGACGAGGAGCCTTGTACTTTCAACAAGTCAAATGTGAGTACCAGCATATTTTCCCCATCTGGGATTCCCCAAGGCTGGCACAGATGTTGAACAGCTGGGTCAATGTAAGGAGGACATCTGCTGTTCATGTTAAGAAGTTAAATGCCCTAGTTTTGCTAAAACATTCTCTAAATAATATTTTAGTTCTCCTTCCCCCACCCTGTATTTTAATTAACTAAAAGCAAACTGATTACAATAAATCTGTGGAAACCTGACCTCCGCAAACACAATGTGGGTAGCTTGGCCAGCCTTCTTCCATCAGTTAGTCTGAAATAGTAGACACAGCTCCTTCTTTCTAAGTGAATTTGACTTTCAGAGTTCTTCAGCACAATGAGGTTTGGTTGATTTTTTTTATAAGGGTAGAAATGCTTGATGGTTGCATCCAGAGGGTAGTGGTCAATGGCTTGATGTCCAGGTGGAAAATGGTGACAAGTGGTGTCCCTCAGGGGTCCGTACTGGGACCAGCACTGTTTAATATCTTCATCAATGATATAGACAGTGGGATCAAGTGCACCATCAGCAAGTTTGCAGATAACACCAAGCTGAGTGGTGTGGTCAATATACCAGAGGGACAGGACATCATCCAGAGGGACCTGACCAAGCTGGAGAAGTGGGCCCAGGTGAAATTCATGAGGTTCAAAAAGACTAAGTGCAAGGTCCTGCAGCTGGGGCAGAACAATCCTCATTATCAATACAGGCTGGATGATGAAGTGATAGTAAGCAGCCCTATGGAAAAGGACTTGGGGGTGCTGGTGGACGAGAAGCTGGACATGAGCCAACAATGTGCACATGCAGCATAGAGGGTCAATCACATCCTGGGCTGCATCAAAAGAAGTGAAGCAAGCAGATCAAGAGAGGTGATTCTGCCCCTCTACTCTGCTCTGGTGAGACTGCACCTGGAGTACTGTGTCCAGCTCTGGAGCCCTCAACACAAGTAGGATATGGAGCGGGTCCAGAGGAGGGACACAGAAATGATCAGAGAGCTGGAACACCTCTCCTATGAGGACAAGCTGAGGCAGTTGGGGTTGTTCAACCTGGAGAAGAGAGGGCTTTGGGGAGACCTTATAGCAGTCTTACAGTACCCTAAGGGAGCCTACAAGAAAGCTGGGGAGAGACTGTTTACAAGGGCTTGTAGCAATAGGACAAAGATCAGTGGTTTTAAACTAGAGCAGATAGATTTAGATTGGACATTGGGAAGAAGTTCTTTACTATGAGGGTAGTGGAACACTGGAACAGATTGCCCAGGGAGGTGGTGGAGGCCCCATCCCTGGAGACATTCAAGGTCAGGCATGATGAGGCTGTGAGAATCCAGTTGAGGATGCACCTGCTTACTGCAGGGTGTTTGGACTAGATGACCCTTAGAGGTCCCTTCCAACCTGGGGAATTCTATGAGTCTATGAGATATCCATAACTATCATGGCCTGTTTTGGGTATTTACAAAACAAAAGCCAAGCCTCCCTCTTTGGAATGAAGGGATTTTTAATGGGAGCTGGAGTCTCTTACTTGTCAGTCAATGGGGCTGAGATATCCAGTCAGTTATGGGTATAAAAAGTCAGATTAGGGAGCTAGTCAGTGAAAAGGGCACTGTTTGTCCCTGATCCTGTGGATACTGTGCTCAGGTAACAGGTTTGTTTTTCTAAGAAGTGCATCTGTTTGGTCTGACTATAAGCCTTTGTCACTGGGGCAAAATGAAACAACGTCTTTCTGACCTTCTTCTCCTAAGCTGTGTGATAATGCCTATGCAACACACACCCGCTCCTATGGTATATCTAGGATATTCTTAGGAGTTGTAATTGCAATGCATATAAGCCTTCCTAACTAATGAATATTATGTGATAGTTACTTGCAATCATTTTTGTCTTAAACAAAATAGCATGAATCCAGTACCGTGAATTTCTGTGTGGCCTGTGAACAATCTGTCAGAGACCTGGATGAGGTGACTGTGGGTCTTTTTTGGTTTTTGTTTTGGTTTCCGCCCCCCACTCCCCAAGCTTCTCTCTATGCACAGTGGCCGATTGCCTGGACTTTCTTCAAGTCCAGCAGTTGTACCTCTGTTGGACATGGTATGTGAGAGAGTCCCAGGATGGAGTTCTGTGAGTCTTATATCACTCTCACTATGTAAATGTATTTTGTAAATAAAAAGAGAAATTTTTAGGATCCAATACTGCCTTTGCAGCTATTTTCACAAGCACATTCACATACAAATATATGAATTGCATCTGGAATGAAGATTTTTTTTTTTGTTCTGGCTTGAACAAGTCTTCCAGATTGTGTTCTGAAGATGACGCACAGGAAACCAGCACTATGTCTTCTGGCAGTGTAATCTTACTGGTCTGCATTAAGTTTATGAGAGCAAAATGTAGAAAGTCAAACTCTAGTAAATACATTTCTGATGATACTCAGAGAGCTAGGGAGAGAGGGAGATTTATGAGTTGCTTAACTCTTACTGTTTATTAGCAGGAACTGGACAAATAACTTGGCAATCTCCCTTTTTAATATTCATTATAGGGTTGTCTTGACTTGGGCAACATTCATCCTTCTTCCTTAATGGGCTGAATCTTGTATTTAGTGATAGATTTAGTGATAGATGATTTAGTGTAACAGTGCTACTATTAAGGATGTTCACTTTAGCAGAGCACTCACCTATATACATAATGCTCAGAATGATTACTGAGTACCAATGTATGTTCTGACATCCCACTGATGTCAGGAAGAAAACTTACATGCTATTAGTCAGACTTGCTTCAGTCTTTTGCAGGATTACGTCCAAAGAAGACCATTAAAATATTAATGAAAGGCATCAGTACCAGCTGTCCTTGTGCAAGGGACTCTCCTTAAAAAGCCAGTAGGTTTTTTCATTAAATTAATTTCAAACTCTGGAAATCCATGAAGGTCAGTCATCACCCCATTATTTCACCAAAAGTATAGAAATGTTACTTTGTAGAGGAAAATACATCCTCATGTTAAAACATAAAAAGGAACAATATCCTTCCATATGTTTTAATTATGTTGTTGTAAAATGAAATTGTGAGTATTATGTTACATGTCTTTTGATTCTTGAGAGATGTTGCCCAATTCCAGTAGTAATCTGATCTCCCTGTACTTTCTTTAAACTACATATTAAACAAATAAGAAGTTAGAGTTGTTTTTGGAGCCCATCAAGCATCCATAGCTGAAAAAGAACAGCAGATATATAAGGTTATGCACTACTTTCCTAATCCTCAGTTTGGAAGGTCTTCCAAGGAAAATGATATAAAGCTTCTCAAGCTATTGGGTTAATTACTGTTGTATTATTATAAAAGGAATTTTGCTGATGATCATTTTGGCTATTCTTTGATATTGAAGAGTACATTCATTGCTTAGATAGCTTAACAATATTACAGAAGACCCTGGTTTTGGTTATACTCATCTAGATGGGGTTACAGATTCACTGACACAGGGATGACATTTCAAGCCCGTTCTGTGCTCTAAAACTCCCTTTACCCCACTTACTGCAGAAATCACTTGAAGGCCCCAAAATGCATTCTTTAGTAATTTTGCAAAGGCAGTGCTGAAGTGATGTATGCAGTGGAGTCTGGGTCACACCCAAACGGATGCCTTGTGCTGGACTAAGCAAAAATGGGGGTGAAACTTACTTTTAATTATTTGAGGTAACTGCATATGTAAAAGTATGTATAATATAGGTCATGAATTCAGCTCTAGAAGCACAGAGTGGTCACATAGTGAAGGTGGCCCAGGACACTGCAGAATCAAGCATAGAAAGATGTCCTCTCCAATATTATCATCCTGGTTGCCAGAGTGGGGCATACCAGCTCCTGCTCAGCCTGGCTCATGCCTCACATGTCCCCGCACTGACAACTCTGTTAAACGAGCACTGAGACTGACATGGAGGCAGCCATAGTGTGTTTTGAAAAGAGATAGTGTGGTCTCTATGCGGGAAACCTGTAGAAGGTCAAATGATGCTGGAGGACTGCCTTCCTGGTACCAGCAGTTTTAGTGCTGATCAAAAGTCCCCAAGAAAGATCTGATTTGTACATCATCTTGCCTATACCTTTAGAAGCATGACTTCAGTAAAATGCCTGAGATATCTTGGATGGATCCTTGTTCAGGCTATGCTTTATTTTATGCCTGTGATAATAATAAATAGTATTATGTAAAAGATAAATATCTATATTAAAAAAAAATTACTAGGTACAGTAGATTGTGAATATTACCACACTTCTGAAATAATTGGTGGAATTACAGGGACAAGGAAGGGATAACTTTAACCTGATTCCTAATATTTAGTTTGTATTACTAGTTTCATATGAGACTGACACAGGGAGGAAAGTAACAATGTCCCCTTCTGGAACTAGATGGAGGATTAAAGACATCTGTGCCCCCAGCAACTTAATCACTGCCTAAGTGTGAGAAGCCCCTTCCCCTAGATATAAGTAACTATAAGTACATTGCAGACTTTTCTGTGTGTCAGTCAAGCACCAGAGTCTGATTTCAACACAGAAGTTCAGTGGTGAATAGGCTGTAGATCAAACAGCTTTGCTCCGGTGCAGTTTTTTAATTTCCTACTGTAATCAATGGAAAACTGACTTGAACTGACTACTGGTGCTATAGATAGGGAATTGCTATACAGACACCAGGGGAATTCTTTTGGATTTATGAAGGGGTGATTAAGCTCAGGATCAGTTCCTAAATACTGAAAAGTGATTTATATGGAAAGTATTGGTAAACTGGCACTAAATGCCAATAGAAACTAGATTGTACTTTCCTTCCTTTCTGCATGAGAAAGCATTTTTTTTCCTTCTTTTTTTTTTTTTCTACCTGAAAGGTTTTGTGAAGCTGAACAAACGTGTGCAACTTTTGCCTCTGCCTGACTCTTGTGAAGATATCAAACCTGGCACAATATGCTGGCTGGCTGGCTGGGGAGTCACATCTTCAGGAAAGCCATCAAAATATCTTCAGAAAACAACACTTAAAATTGTTCGTAGAAAAAGCTGTGGCAGAAAATATGGAAAATACATAAAAATAACCAGCAACATGTTGTGTGCTGCATGGAAAAATATATTATTGAAGGGAGATGCTTGCCAGGTAAGAAGCAAAGTTACAAAGAGGAGGGGATGTGCTTTTAACAATGGTTCCCTTTTCACTAGGAACAAAGCAGTGCTAGACCCTCAATGGTGCTGACCAGATTTACAGTGATTTGAACCACATTTATAAGAGACCACATTTATAAGAGAGTAATGTTAGAACTCTGAGTAGTTTATGTTAATGTACACGACAGGATTGAGAGTATGGAAATTTGTGTCTGGGATTATCTCAGTTAACTTCAGGTGCATTTCTTTAGCTAAGGTGCTCTCCTTAGGCACCACCTGTAGTTACTGGACAAAAAAAGAAGAACTTTCAAGGTCTGAATCATCTGATACTTTCAGATGTCAACATCTGAATAGTACAGAATTAATTGTACATCCAAAATGCCATTTGGATCTTGCTCTTATGTCTTCCATGCCAAGTCCAGAAGGGCCAATTGCTAAAGAAGTGAGAATCAATTTATAATAACAATAAAAAAATACATTTTGAAATAGAATTATGATAGCACTGTGCTGGTTTACAGCATTTACATCAAAGGCTCCCTCAGGCTTGAAAAGCAACCTCTACTTATACGTCACCAAAATCCCATGAAGTGATGTAAGCCCAGTGATTCATTTCATAGATTGGAACAAGTTAGAAGCAACATTTCCAAGCATGCTTATGCACTGTAGGTGTCACTATGTGCTCCTTTGGAGAGCAACGAGCACACGTTGATAATTACTTCTATTTTGTGTTCTAGGGAGATTCAGATGGGCCATTAATCTGTGCTGGTCAATACAGTGGGATTGTTTCTCTTGGAAAAGGATGTGCAAGAAGAGGCATGCCTGGAGTTTATACATGACTGACTGAAAAATATATTGACTGGATAATAAAAGTAATTTCTCTTCACAGTGATCCATGAGTCAGGCAACAATTTTAATACTGTGCTGTGTATTGGAACTAAATGCTGCTGCTTTAGTGTGCCACCTTTGAAAAGTACCTCCCAGCTTTACAGCTTTACTAACACAACAGCTTTATCAGAAGAGTTCAAAATACTCCCTTTTCTACAGATAATATGCTTACATTGCTTACTCTACCTACTTTAGAGAAGTGTTCATTCCCATGTACTTCGCATTTGTGAGTCCACAGTTTGTGTCCTGTGTTCAGCTTTGGTTGCCGCAATATAAGAAAGACACTGAGATGCTGGAGCAAGTTCAGAGAAGGGCAATGAAGCTGGTAAAGGGTCTGGAGAAAATGTCTTATGAGGAGTGGCTGAGGGACCTGGGGTTGTTTAGTGTGGAGAAGAGGCTGAGAAAAGAGGCTGAAACTTTATTGCTCTCTACAACTACCTGAAAGGAGGTTGTAGTGAGGTGGGAGTTGGTCACTTCTCCCAGGTAACTAGTAAAAGGATGAGAGGAAATGGGCTTAAGTTGTGCCAGCAGAGGTTTGGCTTGGACACTAGGAAAAAATTCTCTACTGAAAGAGTGGTGAAGCATTGGAACAGACTGCCTGGGGAGGTAGTGGAGTCACCATCCCTAGAGGCTTTCAAAAAACAGGTAGACATGGCACTTCAGGACATGGTTTAGTGGTCATGATAATGTTAGGTAGATGATTGGACTTGATGATCTTGAGGTCTTTTCCAACCTTAAAGATTCTGTGATTCTATAATACTTATCTTTAGTAATAAAGTGCCTCTTAGATAATGCAATTTGTACTGGAATTTATCCTACTTCTTAGTGTGATGGGTAAGTACTGCTCACCTAATTCATTGTGCCTGAGATAAGGCAACATTTTTGAATGTGTAAGTACACCGAAGAATTTAATTTCAAACTGATAGTGAACGTGAATGAGATGTCTGCTGAATGAGAAAAAAACAAGAACAAAAACTTTAAATGTTTGAATATTTTGCTGTGATATTATTCAAAACCAAATGCTTGTCCTTTACTAAATATTTAACTAAATTAATTTTCAAAGAGTTAAAGCAGTTAACAGATAAACATTTTTCCAAATAACTTTCCATTATGAGAGAGAATTTTTTTTTTCTAGATTATTTACACTAATTTTATTTTTTTGGTGATCATATCAACAAAATAATCTCTTCTCACAATTTGGTTCATGATTTCACCTTTCAGGGAGTGGTCTGTTGAAAAAAGTATAGATATCGATTGTAATGGGAGTAATTACACTTCTCTAAAACTGTGCATATCTAACATCCGTCAAAATAAACAGAAATTTTGCTATGGACTTTGACAGTCTTCTACTAACAGAAGCACCTGCTGTGTTTCAGGAAGCCTGTGGTTAACTTGGTGTATTCTCATTATCTTCCAAATATTCTCTAGGTCTTTTTTTGTCAACAGTTTGGAAGTGACCATCTGCAGAGCTTCTCTACATCTTTGGTTATTGCATTAATATGTACCGAATACTGTAAACTTTGGGATGTTGCAGAGGCATGAACACATCAACTTAGTGGCCTTGATTATTAACCAATGTCATGAACAAGCCCTGTCTCATAAGGACTATGCAGATAAAGGAGCAAATGGAGACTGGAAAGCTGTTTTGGTAGTCAGCCATGGTACAATAAAACCTGCTGATGTGGTGTATAGGGGCTTGATCCTATTCTTACTGAATGTCATGGGAAGGAAGATCTTAAAAGATGCCAGTGAGAATTGGCTCAGGACTGGAATACAAACAGAAACTGGGAAAAACTGGGGAAGCAATATAAAAGTGGAAACAATAGTATATTGCTGTTAATGCTTTTCATCTGGGAATCTCAGAGGATGTTGTAAACACAAATCAGTCCCTTTTACCTTTGTAAGGTAAATAACAGCAAGGATATCCTTCTTCCCACCTAACAGGAGACTTTTGTACCCTGCATCTCAGTAGCAGCTAATTGATGTTTAACTTCTCAAAGGCAAAGATTTCATTTGCTCTGTTCATGTGAACAGTGGCTGTATCTCAGTCACTGATGGGAAATAATGAGCGGTAAGAGTCTGGAAACCACAGCCCAACATGTCAATTACAGTTCAGATACTGGCTTTGTGGGTATGTGTTCTGTAATGACTTTACTCCATTTACAGCATCTATCATCCTGTAATGCTACATCATGAGGTTCAACAACTCCGAGTGCCAGGTCCTGCATTTGAGTCACATCAACCTCATGCAATACTACAGGTTTGGGGAAGAGTGGCTGGAAAGCTGCTGGGTGGAAAAGGACCTGGCAGCATTGGTCAACAGCCACCTGAAGATGAGCCAGCAGTGTGCCCAGGTGGCCACAAAGGCCAACAATATCCTGGCTTGTATCAAAAATAGTGTGGCCAGCAGGACTAGGGAAGTGATTGTTGCACTGTACTCAGCACTGGTGAGGCTGCACCTCAAATACTATGTTCAGTTTTGGGTCCCTCACTACAAGAAGGACATTGAGGTGCTGAAGAGAGTCCAAAGAAGGGCAACAAAGCTGGTGAAGGGTCTTGAGCACAAGTCTTACAAGGAGCAGCTGAGGGAACTGGGGTTGTTTAGCCTGGAGATAAGGTTGCTCAGACCTTATCTCTCTCTACCACTACCTGAAAGGGGGCTGTAGCAAGGTGGGGGTCAGTCTGTTCTCCCAACTACCAAGTGAGAAGACAAGAGGTAAAGGCCTCAAATTGTGCCAGAGGATGTTTAGGTTGGACATTAGAAAAATCTTCACTAAAAGAGTTGTAAAGCACAGGAACAGCCTTCCCAGGGAGGTGGTGTGGTCACCAACTCTGAAGGTATTTAAAGACACGTAAAAGAGGTGCTTAGGGACATGATTTAGTGGTGAGATTGGCAGTGTTAGGTTAAGGATAGGACTTGATGATCTTAAGGGTGTTTTCCAACAAATATCATCCTGTGATTCTGTGATACCTTTTTTTTTTTTTTTTTTTTTT
>WTSP01026630.1:1868-13928 GCA_025331215.1 Actenoides lindsayi | reverse complement strand
TTTTGCTTCTCGTGTCGCGGGATGTCCCCCGCGGCAGGGGTCGGTCAGTCACCGGGGCTGCAGCGCGGGGCAGTGGGGAGCGTGAGGGACGCGCCGTCAGCAACAGGTTGTTGCACCAAGGAAACCCCTTTGCTTTGTGGAAGTGCCTTTAAAAAACAGGTTAACGCCGAAGGTCACCTTGGGGAGGTGGGAGCCGTCGCTCGGTCTCCAGCCAGGAGGAGGGTGGGAAGGATTTGCCCCTCGGTGGGGAGGAGGAAGGGGTCCTTAGGACAAGTCTTCCACCGGCAGCTCCTCCTCCAGGTCCCTGTCGTCGGGAATCGTCACATTCTGGTTGGTGGTGGCCATCAGAGAGACAGGTCTGCTGTCATCCTCTGCCTCGGCTGGTTCCTCCTTCACGTGCACTGGATGGCTGCGGGGAGGGAAACCTTCAGCCTCGGGGAGCTGGTCCCACTGGCCACAACCCCACGAAGCTCTTGGTCCAACCCCCACCTCACCCAGGGGACAGGAGCCGCAGGAGGCAACAAGCAGCTCCTGGTGCCCAGTGTGCCACCATCCCTTAGCTCCAACCTCTCCAACAGCCCAGTTCCACCCGTGAGCACCGTCCCTTGTCCCCCCAGCCGCAGCCGGGCTGACCTGTACTGCTGTGGGGACAGGCGCGGGCTGTTGCTGCCGTTGCTGTTGACCTGCTCCACGGTGCTGCTGACGTCGTCGTGGCCCACGTGCAGCATGCCACCGGCCGAGCTGGTGTTGATCATGGTGGGGCTGTTCAGCAGAGGGAAGCTGCTCTCTGCCAGCGCAGCCTGCGACAGAAAGCAGCAGCGGCTCGAGGCACGGAGGCTGCGAGACCGGCAGCCACACCAGCACGATGGCAACCGGGACCGCGGAGAGGTGAAGGTTTAGGGCCCCTGCATCCTTGCCAGGGCTGGGACTGGGTCCTTACCTGGTAACTTGCATTAAGTGCTCCGTAACCGAGTCCCGAAATCATGTTTTTGACTAAAGTCGGACTCCTGCAGAGAGAAAGCAGAGTGATGCAGGGCCGAGCGCTCCCGGCCCAGGGACCGGGGCTTGGGCAGCGGGGGCCGGTGTGAGCACCGCTCCCGGGCTGTCCCCCGTGGGAAAGGACCCACCCTGTCATCTTTGGTGGCCTTCGCTTTTGGTACTCGTGCTCGTCGACGGTCCAGACGGCTCCCTTGACGTTCTCCACACGCACGAAGCACTTGTGCAGGCTCAGGTTGTGGCGGACAGCGTTCTGCGGGCAGAGCAGGCGGGAGACTCAGCGGCACAGCCCTCGCCTCGCCGCCCGGATCCCTCCTCTTCCTCCCCATCCTCCTCCTCACCCAGCCCCGGCACGTCCCCCACAGTTCTGAGCTGTCCTGGCCACACTCGGCTTGTCTATAGCCAATCGCTCTGCAAAGCCATCGGGGGATGCTGCAAACGCTCCATCGGCCCGTTAGCACCCACAGGGTTTAGGAGTTGACCCCCACGCTGCATGTGGGACACGACCCCATTCTGCGGGCCTTGGCCAGATGCCAAGGAAGATGGGGACAGTGAGGGACAAGGGACGAGTCACCCCAGCGACAAGCCGGGAGCAGAGCCACCCTCTCTGCTGCCGCTCACTTGGCGATGCTCACCAAAGCCAACTCATCTTTTCTTTTCTTTTTCTTTCCCTCTACCCTCCTTTTTTGGTCCTTTCCCTCCCTTTCTTCTTTACATCGACCATCTTTACATTTCTAAATGTAAAATAAAGAGACACACACGTAGGCAGACAGCGCAGCCCCGAGAGATACCAGCTCCCTTTTCCCCTTCCAACTCCCTGCCATTTGCTACTGCCCCTATTTCATTACCAATTTTAATTTGCCTCTAATTAAATCCTGTGTATTTTTCCGACTCACTTGCTAATCCATGAGGGAGGCAGGAGGCTGGAGTGGAATCTCTCCGAGCTATAATTACAAAGGGCCTAATCATGCCGGGGCTCTGCCTTTGAATAAATTTCCTTGCATTAAGGTTCTCAGATTCTCTGCCTTGCAAATGAGAATGACCCCAATTTCAGGAAGTTGGCCTCGGAGGGTTTTTTTTTTTTTATATATATTTTTTTTTATTTCGAGTCCTGATTCGTGATGAGAGACTAATTCGTTACGCTAAAACATTAACAGCAATTTAAAAGGTCGAACGGGGGCTGTATAAACAAAGGAGCGGCCAACACAACAAGGCGAAAGGAGACACAAGGACTGAACCCCCCCAAGCTGCAAAGTGTTAAGAGTTCCAAGAAACTCATCAAATTGCACCATTGCCCCTTTTTCTTTTTCATTTAAGGAGAAAACCAAAACAAAGCTGGGCTCCTTCCCTCGTCCTCCATCCATCCCTCCGTCCCTCCTCCAGCCGCTGCCCGCACCAGCAGCCCTGGCAGTGCCATCACGCCTGGCACTGCTGCAGTGGCCCTGCCCAGAGCTGGGTTGGCCAGTGCAGGCAGTGGGGACAGGAGGGGACAGGAGGGCTCCTGCTCCTCTTGCAGAACCAGCCCCCACGGGAAACTTCACAAGTGACTCCCAGGAGCAGGTTCCTGGGGAAGGAGATTTGGGCACAGTTGGTGCTGTCTGATGTGATTTTGGGGGGCAACTGGGCATTCTTGGGTCACACCAGGAACCCACTGGTCAGCAGCTGGCCCAGCTCCTTGGGTGATGCTCAGTGTGGGGCAGAGCTGGGTCCCGGGGTGCCAGCCTGGTGCCATCTCTGCTCTCACTCAAAGGGACACACTCCACTTGGGACATGCCCCGCCCTGGGGGCCAGGGCATCCCTAGTCCTCAAACCCTGTGCTGGCATCACCCAGAGATGAGGGTCCAGCTGCACTCAGCACCACACAGAGTCACCGGGAGCTGGAGTTCCAAGGAGGATCCCAGACACTGCTGTGCTCCTGGGCGGGCAAGGGAGCAGGATGAGCTCCCGGCCCCTGCTCTGTCCTTGCACTGTCTCTGCAAACACACCACACCCGGGGGGCTGAAGAGCAGCCGGGCTGGGTCCTGCTGCTGCCCTTGAACCCCTGTCCCTTGGCAAGCAAACACAGGAATTCCTCCCCTTGCCGGGGCCGGATCCTGCCCCGCGCTCCCCTTCCTCCTTCCTGTGCGCGCAGGGGACTCCTCGTCCAAACAAAGCCCTGATTAAAGGCGAGAAGCGTGGCAAAGCCGAAACCCTTCCTGCCCCGGCCCAGCAGCGCCCACATCCCCCCAGTGACACACACCCCCCCGCCCCGCGTCAAGGCACCAGCGGGTACGTGTTTGCAAAAGTAAAAGTGGAGAGAAAATAAATCCTGGCAGCGGGCAGGATGCCATTCGGCATCACTGGAGCCTGGGGTGCCCCGTCCCCAGTGCTGGGTGTCGGGCAGGGTGCTGGCCCCAGGACACAGAGGACACCCCCGCCGTGGGAATCCTCCCGCCTGGTGCCGGGGGGGTCCCGGCCGCATCCTAACGTGGCTTTTGTATTTCGACAGAGTGTTTGTTCAGTGCCAGACTTGGCTGCTCTGTTTGCTTCTCATCTTTGTCTTTTCTAATGATGTTTGCTTTACGCCCCCAGCCCTGCTCCCAGTGCCGTGCTGGGGGTCTCCCTGTGGGCCCTCCCCCCAGCACCGTGGCTCTGCACCACCATGGGGCTGGGGTACCCCCTCGGCCCCCAGCACCCCTGCCCCGTCCCGGGGGAAGCTACAGCAGGAGCCGAGGGAGAAGCTGCAGCAGAAACGGTGGTTTTCCAAAGAGCGGAAACCCATTATTTTTTCCTGCGTATCCCCCTCCTTCAAAAGAAGCTTGGCCTTGGACACTGAAAGTTGGGAAGGGAATCATCCCTCTCTGGCAATTTTTAGTCCCTTGTCATCCCTTCTGGTGATGGAACAGGAAAAAATAAAAGAGCAGCAAAAAGGGAGCCAGAAGGGCTGGGGGATGCCCCTCTGAGACATCCACTTTGCCATTGGGTAACGTGGGGTGTGGGGGAGTCAAAGAACAAAACCCCAATCTTTCCAGATAGGAAAAAGGCCAGAAAAAAGCATTTTCACCTGCCATTCTCTCATTCCACAGATGGGGAAACTGAGGAACGGAGCAGGTAAAGAGCTGGCCCCTGCAAAACACGGTCCCAGCAGCAGCAAAAGCTGCACCAGGCTCTGTGCCCCAGCGCTCCCCACTGCTGCCCACCCTCTCCCCAAACCCAGGGGTCCTGGTGGGGTGGCCGGGGCAGCGATGGTGCCCAGCGCTGCTCCCAGTGCTGCTCCCCAGCTTGCAGTGCTGCGCGGGGCCGTCAGGGGCACTCCAGACTGTCACAGGGCTGCGGCCAGCATCAAAATCAGGGCCCAGCCACCTCTCATTGCTCCTGTCCTGCTCCGTCCCACCCACCGGTGTGCGGGGTGCTCGGGATGGGCCAGGGGCCACCCCCAGCACTCTGGAGCCCAATCACCCATCACTCACCCCCCGTTTGCCCCAGAGACGTAAACCCCTGCACGGTGAGCTCCAATCTGCAGCAGCAACGCACGGGGGCCCTGGGCTCCAGAAAAACAGATTCCTCCTTAACCCTTTCAAAATGCTCTGCCTCGCTCGCACCTCGCGCGCTCTAATCTGGTTTTGGTTTTGAGCGTTACTTTGTCACCTCACCCCTTGCTGCCCTGAGCAGGAGGAAGCTGTGTCTCAGTAAATACAGGCAGCAAGAAACTATCGGTAAATCTCCCCGGGTCGGGGCAATAATGGCTCCTTCTCACAACCACTGTCAGGTCTCGATTTCTAAACAACCGAGGGCTAAAACGGCCCCGCCACTCACAAGCTGCCCTCAAATCCACACTCGTCAGCCCAGGCTGGTGACAAACGGCTCCTCGGTGCCAAAACCTTTCACTCCCTGCACGTCCAGCCCCATGTGCTGGCTGGGGGGAGCTGACGGGCACCAGCTCAGGGTCTCACAGCAGAGCCATGGGTGCTCCCGCTCACTGATGGTCCCCCCCAGCCACTGCCACTCTCCTTCCATCCCCATATACCAGCACCCACATCCCTGGCCACCACCAAGACCCAGTCACTGCATCTCGCGTCACCCACCCCCGGGTTATCATTAAACCTTATCTGCCTATTTTTTGGAGTGTCTTGCGCTTTTTGCTGCCCTTCTCCCATCTCCGCTCCAGCCCCAGCTCCACGGGAAGCGCTGGGTTTCTACACCGCTGTGTCCTACTGCACAATGTGCCCCCAGAGATCAGGGATGCATCTCGAGGGGGAAAAAATACATGGGATTTAGCCACAGAATCATTTCCTGCATCATCTCAGAGCTGCGCCCCGATAAGCCGGAGCATCTCCCGCAGCGCGCAGCCCTGGGTGGGGTGAGCCCCAGGGCACCGAGCAGGGCTGCTCTCACCTTCCAGGTAGCCGTGTTCCTCCGGAAGTAGGCAAACATCCGCGTGAACCAGTTATAGATTTCATTCAACGTTAGCTGCCTGTCGGGGGTCTCCAGGATGGCCTGAGAAACCAGAGAGGGGACAAGAGCGTCACTCGTGACGTCCTGGTGGGTTCGACGCTCGTCCCGTGGTGAGGCACGAGGGGCAGGAACGGGGGTTCAGCGGGCGCGGGGGTTACCCCCAGGACTGAGGAAGTGGGGGAGAGAGCAGCTTTGCCCGAGGGGCCCACGGGCAGGTCTCGGGGTGCAGAGCTGCACCCCGGGGCGTGGGGAGCCACTCACCTGCCGGATGAGCGATGCGTACGTGAAGGGCGGCCGGACGTCCGCGTTCTTGTAGAACTCGTGATTCTGTGCAAGTTCTGGAGGGGGAACATGAAGCGGAGGGGTAGGGAGTGAAGGGACCCGGGCGACGTGCGACGGAGCGTGCCGAGCCCCTTCATGGAGCTCACCTGATGATATTGGGGTGCAGAACTTCTCCGAGTTCCTCCTGCGGATGGGCCCCACGTTGTGTAAAGTGGAAGAGCTGATGACGGAAGGGCCCTGCCGCAGCGGGGTGATGGGCGCCGTGGCCGAGGTGGGGGGATGAGGTAAGCCGTCGGGAAACGTGTCGGAAGTGCTCTTGGAGAGGGTGGCACTGGAGACCAGGTTCAGCTGCACGGACAGGAGGGAGGGAGGACAGGTTATTGGGCACCCGTGTGGGGAAGGCAGGTGCTGGGAGAGCCCCTGGCACTCCGGCAGCTCGGCGGTGACCGGCCGGCTCGTGCCGCAAAGCGGGAAGAGAAGGGCTTGTAGGGGGGAGGCTTGCTGGGCTCATCAGGGACGGGGATGCGGCCGAGACATGGGGATGCAACCAAAGGATGGGGATGAATTATGGGATGCACCCCCTACACATCTGAGCAGAACACGCTGACACAGGCTGCGTTTTGATCCCACCTGACGCTCTGCACTGGTACAAGGGACTGGGCTACGCGTGCCAGAGCGTGGTCAGGGTGTGCCCATCCCAGGGAGCCCACCCCGCCGGGCCCTACAGGGCAGTGGTGACCATGCGCAGGACAGGGAGGGGATGGCAGCCTGCAGCGGGGGAAAGGGGAGGAGAGGAGGTGGCTGTGGGGACATATGAGGGAAGGAGGGGGACGCACGCTTACAGGTTGGCTGAAAGGCTTTGGCTCTGAAGGTCTCATGTGAAGATGGGCCATCATTGCTTGGAGACGCTCACTCTCCTTTGCCAGCTGCAGGAGACAAGAAGAGGAAGGAAGATGGTCAGGCAGCGCTGGCACCACTGCAGAGGTGCCCACGGCCCGGAGCAGCCACCCGCCAAGCTGCCAGCCCTGGCTCTGGGCAGGTGGCATCCTCCAGTGTCCCCGCAGCAGCCACCCCCTGCCCGATGCCGAGCCCTCCCAAGAGCCCCAGCGGGACCATGGCTCTGAGGGGGGCTGCGGCACCCATCGTGGGGGGCACGGGGGCTGCCGCCACTGCAGCTCCGTGTGTGCAGCCAGATGAAAAATCTGAGGTGAAACGGAGTCATTTCTCACGCTTCCAGGCTGCCACCCACCAGCACGGCCACGGCCTGGCCACCCACCGCAGCCCTCGCTCGCCTTCCCGGGCACTCTGGTGCCAGCCGTTCCCTTCCCCTTCTCCCTCCTCCAGTCTCTGCCACCTCACGCTCACCAGCAGCTCCCCGTCCATCCACCCATCCCTCTGTCCGTCCATCCACCCCGACGCGCAACATCGCTTTAATTGCGCGCTCCCGCCCGTTCACTCCCGGAGCGCGGAGAGGGTGAAATATTCACTGTGGCACCAGGAGAGATTTTGAGCCAGGCAGAGGCGATGGGATCTGACACCCGCTCTCTTCCCGTCACCTTCCCTTTCCACCGCGACCCCTCAAACTCGGGGCTCAGCCACATCCCCGTGTGCTGCCGGCTCCCCATCGGCCGAACCCCCTCCTCGGCCAGGCACCGGAGCCAGGAGTTGAGCGAGGAAGGAGTTAAAAGGCAGGAGCCAGAGTGGAGTTTGCTGCAAGTTTGGAGCGGCTGGGATGCCTTCGTGCTGTCGTGGTGCTCATTAGAGCTGACAGGTCTCCCCTCGTGATGCAGACGCTCTCCGCTGGCACAGCGGGAGCTCCGCGCTGAAAACTTTATAATTGGTAGCTCCGGTGGCAGGTTCTCCTCTCTGCACACGCAGCTCTCTGCTCGTTTTTCAGCTTCCCCCCCTCCTCATTCCTGTCCCTCCACTCTTTAAGCCCCAGTAATTGCTTTCAACCTCTCGCTTCAGCCAGGGCTGGGGTGCAGGATGCGACCACACGGCTTCGCTCTGCAGCTTCCCCACCCAGGAAGGTTCTGCCGTTTCCCTCCCCACCCCGCAGCCCCCGTTATTGTCACTCCCAGGGATGCTGCACACGGTGGGCTGCCATCCCCCGCGGTGGTACCACTGCCACGCTCAGTGACAGGCACAAACTGCCCCTAGCTCCTGCCAGACCCTTGCTCTGCACCCAGGCACTGTCGTGCCATGGGGGGCTCAGTGAGGGACTCTCTGGCAGAGCCCCCCACCCCATCCTGCTCTCCTCCTCGATAGCTTTCAAGTCCCGTGTGATGAAAACTCTCTGTTTCCCCCCATTTTCCTCCCTCCCTCCTCTATTAACCGAATTACGCATGACCCGTCAGGGAGCTGGAGATGCTGGGAAAGGCACTATTTAAAGAACTGGCTTTCCAAAAATAGCACCCCCAGGTTGGGCTCCACAGACCACGCTCAGCCACCAAAATAAGTGGCCTGATTTCCAAAGAGCCCAGCAGTCCTGTGGTTCCCGCCGCGGTGGCACGGCTGGGCACAAGGGCTGGGGCACAGCTCATGTGGACACATGCCTGCCAAGCAGCACATGCCTCCCATGTCTGTGGCAACTCCTTGTACCCCCCAGGAGCACTCTGGGGAGGAGGGATGGCTTGTCCCTTCCTCCAGCCCTGTTATAATGGTGTAGAGATGCTGGTATTGGAGGAGGAACCAGTTTGAGGGTCCCTCAGGTCGTGATCCACCGGGATGCGGCCCAGGGACTTTGGGAAAGAATGCTTAAAAGGAGCCCCTGGGGTGGCTGCTTATCTCCCTGCGGCCCTCGACCTCACTGACCCCCTCCTGCAGAGAGCAGCCAGGACACAGCGCGCAGAGCTGGGAAGAAGACAGCTTCTTAAAGCCGTGTCCTTCGAGGCTGGGCCGGTACCCACCTGTATCTCCAGCTGCTGTACCACTTGCATCTGGACTCGACACTGGGCCGTGCTTCGGTCATCAAGTGCATGTTCTGTATTGAGGTGTCTGGGGAGGAGAACACAGCGGTTGGTGCCTGGACGTGCCTGAAATGCGGCCCCTCCGCTGGGGCCACACCTGGGATCAGCCCCGACCTGCAAACCGCCTGCACCGCAGTGGTAACGCCCCGGGATGGACGCCCATGCGGTGCTGCCTGTGCTGGGGATGCTCCAGGACCACTGCCCAAAGCCTGATGAGCAGGAGGGAAAGGGAGGCATGAAGGTGTCCAAGCCAACTGGGCAGTGCCCCCTCCCCAGATCCGGGCCGGGGGGGTGGCTGTAGATGACCAGTCCTGCCCAGGGCAGCCCTGCGGTGTTCAGGAGCAGTTACTGGCTGATGGAAAGTCCTTGAGAAGGCTGTTGGCAGGAGGCACCCAGGAGGACCTGAGGAGCAGGTTTCCAGGACAAAGGCGGCTTTATGGAGGTTTACTTACACCCTCTAAGGAAAGCCCCGAAGACAGAAGGTGACATTTCCAGGGTGCTCCTCATCCTACCACTTTCATCTCTTATTTTTAAGTGGTACTTTAAAAAGCACAAGGACCTTCGGTCCTCGCCGCCCTCCCTCCTTCTTGGGGAGCGGAAGGGGTCCCGGCAGAGGAAAGCAGCTGGTGACAGGGACACCACTTGCTGCAGAGCTGGGGACATCCCAGCATCACTTTGGGGGGGTCCTTGTCCTTGGACCCAGCAAAGCAACAGCCTGGGGACACAACCCTGGCCCAAAGACATTGCACGGCCAGGCCATGTCCTTGCTGGGGTGGGTGCAAACCCAGGGGTGTTTGGGACAGGTTGGAAGAGGGATGCTGGGCAGCTGGGCAAACTGGACCAAGGCCACCCCGGGAACACCCTGAATACTGGCATCTGACATTGGGAAACACCCAAGTGTCCCGGGGCCACAAACCAAGGCTCTCCAGGACCAAGACTGAGCAATTTCTGGTGAGATGTTCCAGGAGAAGGTGCCTCAGGAATATCTACCCTCAGTCTGGATGCGGAAGACAGCAGGAGTCTCACCTGGCTGTTTGCAAGAGACTTTCAGCCCCAGCTTGCAAAACCAAGTTGGGTAACTGGGACCAGCTGCCAAGCCCACATGTGAGCAAACTCTGCTGGTGTCCCAGCTGGACCGAGCCACCCGCTCCTCTCCCCACATGGCAGACCCAGGGCACGGCTGCTTCTCCAGCAATAACAGCCTAGGCTGTGCTGAGTGCCAACGGTGACGTTGCCCATGAGTTTTATAATCACTGCTCAAAGGACGTGCTGCCCTTTTCCACCCCAATGCTGAGGCCTTCCCAGCTACTCCACGGAGGTGATGCTCGGAGGAGGCTCGATGCCAGTGCCCAGACTCAAAGCAAGGTCCATACTGCAGCTGGGCTCAGCCTCTGGCAGCTAGATTTCCATCTGTCTGTCCCGCACCCCAACACGTGCTCCTGTTGGTAGGGAGGGGACAGGAACTCTTCACTAGTGCTGTCGGGGAGGCCACCCTTGGAAAGCTCACTCCTCAAGCACTATGTGTGCTCCAGGGGACAGGCTGGTGGGACACAGGGACCCAGCTGGCACAGCGAGGCTCTCCTGGCACCACTACCAAGCCCCAGCTCCAGCCCCCAAACTGGAGCTTGCTCATCTCCCCCTTGCCATGTAAACACTCCTGCAGAGGCGGGAGGAGATGCCTTATCTAGGTTCACCCCGTGAGTCAGAGGAAGGAGGACGCAAAAGCCTGACTCATTCGTTCGCTCCATCTCCACCAGGCAACACTCCCCAGGCTGCCCTCACGCCTCCTCATCCTCCCGTGCAAGGCCCCTGCCCAGCTCCTTCCCTGGGAACGAGGAGGTTGGTGCGGTCCAAGGGATGCTCTCGCTGGAGCTGGCCCTGGACGGGATCGGTCTGTAAGAACCCAAACCCTCACCGCCGGAGAGCTGCGTCTCGCCGCCGCGCCGAGCAGACAGCCGGAAAGGCGGAGGGGGGAAGGAGCAAGCAAGCCCGTCAGTTCCTTCTGATGTCTTTGCTAAAAATCCCGGCTACAAAGAGATCTAATTGCAAATGAACTAATTAAGTAAACCTCTGACGAAGCGTGAAAACAATTTGTTTGACCCTGACGCTAGCAGAGGGCTCTTCGACAGCGGAGTTAATCAGTCAGCGCCGGAGCCCACAAGCAGTGTCAGCGGGCTGCCGAGCTGCCATCTGCTTCCTCCTCTCCTTCACCCCCAGGAGGGGAGCAGCGAGCTGCCCTCGCCTCCTGCCCGCTGCATTGGGTCTCTTCTCCTCTCGCAGCAATCCCTGGGGTGTTTTCTCTCTGTCTGTGGGGCCCCCCAGTTCTGGACAGACAGACTTTGGGGTGTCCAGACCCATTTCCAGGGTCTCCCCCTCCGCCAGTCCCACGCTGCCCTGGCCCGAGAGCACTGGCTCTCCCCTCCTCCAGGAAACCTCCCCTGAGAAGGGGAGCACTTACTTGACAAACTGTCCCAAGTCCTCACAGAGGGTTTCGCAGCCGGGCCACTTGCACTCTCCGTGGCCATAGAGCGGGTGGGAGCCGGGGGTCTCTTCATGGGAAGAGCTGCAGAAGATGGAAAGGGACTGTCAGATGGGGCAGCCGTGATGCTCCAGTGTTCCTGCGATGCTCCAGAATTCCCAAGCTTGAGGGCAGTCCTTGGGGACCCACAGGAGACGCCTCCCTCCCCGACAGCTCCCTGCTCTCCATGAACACATGAGTGCAGCAAAATAGCAATAGGATTTGTGGGAAGAAACCCTCCAACCCTCCCAACCCTGTTGAGAGCCCCACAGGTGATGGATCCCAGCCCCTCCCACCTCTTCAGGGGTAAAAACACAAGGTGCCAGGACCTGACCCATCTCTACCTGTCCCTTCTCGGCGTGTGCATGGTGCTCTGTCCATTGGGCAGAGGGTGATGGGAAATGGGAGGCGAGACCTTGGCGGCCGAAAACGAGGTAGAGTTGGAGGTGTTGGTGGTGAGGTCGAGACCTTCTTGCTTAATGCTGTCCTCGACGGGCTGGGCGGCTGTGACCTCCTTCCAGAGCTGCTGGAGGTCTGAGGGGCACACAGCTGCAGCACGGGGAGAAAGTGCCCACTGTCAGTGGTGAGAAGGAGCAGCACCCACTGGCACCCACCAACCTGGCTGGCTCAGGACCCCACGGGCTCCCTCCCTGCCTGGCTGGTGCAGCTCAGCTCCCCAGAGCTCAGGCAGCCCAGCGCGGACTGTGCAACGCGGAATCACAGAATCATTCTGGTTGGCAGAGACCTTTTAAGATCATCAAGTCCAATTGCTCCCCCAGCACTGCCAGGGCACCACTAACCCATGTCCCTCAGCACCACAGCTCCACGTGGGGCTTGGAAACCCCTCCAGGGATCATGGGC
>WTSP01026626.1:0-27463 GCA_025331215.1 Actenoides lindsayi | reverse complement strand
CCCCCCCCGGCCCCTCCCGCCCCGCACCTCGAGGTCCACCCAGACCATCCGCTGCCCCATCCCGCCGCCGGCCATGCCCGCCGCCCGCCGCCGGCCCCGCCACAGGCGCCCGGCGCAGCTCCGCAGCCCGGCGCGGCTCCCGCCCAGCATCGCCGCCGGGCCGCAAAGCACGGCCGTGCCGCAAAGCGCCGCTGTTGCACGACAGCTCCCGGCAGCCCCCGCGGCCGGGCCGGGAGAGCGGGGCACCGGGACCCCCGCCGTGACCGCCCCGGGGAGAAGCGCGAAGGCCCCTGTGGGGGCTCCGGGGCTTCCTCGGGTCCCTTTCGCTCCCCGAGCAATGAGGATGGGTGACCCAGCAGTTTCCAGGGAGGCTTTTAATGCTCTTCTCCAAAATTAAATGTTCTGTATCAAAAACGCCCCGTGAAACGTTTAAAACGGTAGAAAGCGCCTGTCCCACCTCACCTCCGGTTGGAGTCTCCCGTAGAGAGACGGCCCCTTCCACAGCACGACAGGACAAACGGCCACCGCTCTACAGTACAAGGCAGTGGCAATGACTGACCCAAAACTGTGGGGTTTGGGCCCAGAGGTGAGGAGGGAACAGGATAAAAATCAAGTCGGGAGGACTACTCTGTAGTTTTACAAACGTTAAAAGGTAATTTGGATAAATCGGGTTTGTTTTGGGTTTTTTTTATACACGTACTCGGTAAGAAACAGATTGAGCCTTTTTTGCCGTCAAGTCCTTCACAGCCACCGAAGAGTCATCGGTGCCCGGGGGTGTCAGTGCCGTGAGGGGTGCCACCTGCCCTCCCGGTAGCTCTCCCTCTGGTAGTCGTAGTCGTGGCTCCAGCTGTCGCGGTGCCGGTCGTCGTAGGCGAGCTCCTCCCGGCTGCTGCGGTAGTGGTGCTCGGCGTCGTGGTGGCCCCGCTCCTCGAAGCCGTGCTCATCCCGCTTGGCACGGCCGTAGTCAAGGCCCCGCTCCCCGAAGCGCGGCTCGCGGCTGAAGTGCCGCCCGTCGGGGTGGTAGGGGTGGGTGCCCAGACGGCCCTTGCGTGGTGCCGGCGGCTCCGGGCGCCGCGGTGCTGGGGGGGCCGATGCCGGGTGGAAGGCGTGAGGAGGGGGCGGGAAGCCAGGCGGGGCGAAGCCGGGCTGCTCGTAGGTGCCCCCGAAGGGGGGGTGTGGCCGCAGGGTGCTGTTCATCTGCAAGGAGAGGAGGAAAGGGGGGGGATTGGGGCGCTCTCTTGGTGCTTGAGCCCTGACGGGACAAGGGGTCAGGGAAACGCTCACCCCTAGGCTGGACCCCAGATCACATGTTAATCACACCGTAAATACAGGAAAAATGGGAATTTTGGGTTTGAAATAAAACTAAATGGGATCTCGAAGAGTCACTAATCCCAGCCCTCCCTCACACCACCCACCTCAGCACCAGGAGTCCTGAATCTTTTGGAATTCCCAGCTCAATGCTCCAAAAGCACATTCCCACCACCCAAGAGAATCACCACAGGAAACAAGCGCTCAAAATTAGAGACAACTCTGTCACGCGCCGTCTGTCAGCTGCAGGGACCACAGCCGTTGGCACAAGAATGCAGGGAGCGTACCACCGCTTGTCGCTGGAGGTGATCGGCTGGCGGCACCGACCGCTGCCCTGGCGGGAATCCCACAGCCGCTGTTCCATCAGGGCTCCTGTCGTATCTGTAGAAGACAGAAAACAAAGGCAACTTCAGCCTGAAACATGAGACTCTTCCAGTCCAAGGGGTGTTTGCAGCCTGGTTGCATTTCCTGTGCTATAACAACCAACAGAGCTCTTGCAACCATGGTCACAAAGCAGGCTTGCCAGCGCTCTCCCCACCTCCTCTCAGTGGCTTTTTCCTGCGCTTGCTTAAAAACACAACACAGTTCTTTCTGTGTTGGGATCTCGGGCACCACAAAGGGCACTGGAAGCACCACTGTTGGCTCCGCAGGGAAGAAAGACCAAACCACGCTTGGCAGGAGAGGCAGCAACACAGGGAACCACAACCTCTGCCTCCTGCTCTGCATCTCGAGCAGGCACTGATGGAACTCGTACCTGCCACAGGCTGATGCCAGGTGCGGGGTGCCCGAGGGGCTGGCACTGGCACCTCTGCGCGGGGAACAGGACGGGTTCCCATCCTGCGAGGCGTGGCTGCTCCCTGAAGAGAAACAAACGTGTTTCATGAGACTTACAAAGGAATATGGGTACAAAGTGAATTTGCATGACAGTTAACAGTTGGCACCAGCTTAACTGGCTGGAGTTTCGTCAGTCCATCCAGTCTCCAGAGCACAGCACTGCAGCTGTTTCGATACACACCAGGAAACGTGCAACTGGGTGGCAATACTCTGTCCAGCATGTCTTACTGAACTCAAGCAGGTACCACTTTTACTGCCCATGGGCTGATTTTGAGCAGTTTTCAAAGGTACAGAGCAAATAAGAAAAAAGCCCCAAGAGAAGACTCAGCTCAGGGACTGTACTTGGCCACAGCTGAGAAGGATGGGGACAAAAGCACATGCCTGCTCAACACCATTGCCCTATGGCATCACGTGCAAGACAGCACTTGAGGGGAAACTCAAGCAGTTTAGCCAGTTAAATGTGAACCTGTCAGATCCCAGCAGGAGTGGGAAGCTGATGGGCTGTGCTTTCTGTCCAGTAATCGGGTCATTCCACGTTTTTTGCAGGTACCTGATCGGAACTGGATTTTGATGGGCCTGCCGTACAGTTTGATCCCGTTGAGCAGGCTCAGGCCATACGGGACGGACTCCTCGTGCTTGAAGTTCACAAAGGCGAACTGCTTGGGTCGGCCGTCCCTGTCCTTCGGGATCTTTACTTTGATGACCGGACCCGCCTGAACGTCAACAACAAAAGGCGGTACATCAAACGGGGCGGGTGGCAGGAGGTTTGTCCCCCGGCGGCCGCCGTACCCGGGCCTGGGCCGGCGCCGCCGCAGCCTCCCGGCCCCGCCCGCCCCGGATAAAGCCCGGCCGGGCGGGCGGGCAGCAGCTGTTGGCCGGTACCTGGTGGAACAGCTCGAAGATGAGCTCCTCGGTGACTTTGGGGTCGAGGTTCCCCACGAAGAGGGTCCGGTCCGCCTCGGCCGCCGCCGCCCCCATGGCCGCCGACGGGTAGCCCGCGCTCCCCGGGAGCTTCTGCGCAGGCGCGGGCCGGGGACGGCCAGGCGTCAGCGCGCGACGCGCGACACGCTCCTTCCGGTGGGCGGGCGCCGGGGCTGGGGGGGCGGTGGCGGCCGCGGGCCCCGCGTTGAGCAGGAGCAGCCGCGGCCTTGGGGCCCGGGGCTCCCACCCGCCTCCGGAGCGGGGAGGCTGCGGGTCGGGGGGTGTCTGGCCGTGAGGCGCCGCCCTCCCCCCGGCGCCGCCGTAATGACTGAGTAACTTGCACCGATGAGCCCCGTTGATCGTCCCGGAGTCGCTGACGCGGGGTGTAACAGCCTGAGCCCCGGGAACGCGCGGGCGGGGTCACCCACGGGTCGCCTACGAGGTGTCCCTGTCGCAACTCGGCACCCGGGTCCTGACGCTGCCCCGAGCGCGATGGGCCTCTGCCAGTTCCCGTGTTACTCCCACGCTCCTCTCGTAAACTTGGTGATTCTGGTCAAACACTGCCTCTGAACACCAGGGTGGGGGCGAAGGTCCCCATAATGTGGTGCTTGCTGATGGAAGCCCCACAGAGATCCCAGGCGGGCCGTGGTGGGAACCTGGCAGTGCTCGCGTGAGGCTCCTCTCCCTTTCCTTCCCCCCACGTCGCCACCTGAAGACCCCAGGGGCTGGGTACCCCTCGGAGCGAGTGCGGGCCAGGTTTGGGTCCAGGGCTGGGCAGAGGGCCAGGCGGGCGTCTCCTGGTTCTTCACGTCTCCGATCCCGGTGCCGAACAGCTCCCCTGCGCCCGCCGTTCAATCGAGTATTGCTCTTCCCAGCAATCGTAATCCCCTGGATGTTCCAGGAGGCGACGGATGTAAAACGGGTATTTTCCATCTGGAAAACTTTTGAAAAGGGGGAGTTGAGCCTTCATTTTTCATTAGGTTCCAACATGTTATGGCAGATCCTATTTTCTTGTTAATTAGGCGCTGTTCATTTTCTTCACTTCATTACTTACCACCGCACCTAGAATTTATATTCATTTGGTTTAATCGTGTTCGCCTGGTTACATCCTAAACAGTTACTCACTCAGAAAGGAAATTATTACCTCGCTCTGCCAGGACTTCCACTTTGCCTTAATTTCCCTGGAGCCTCGTTTACTTTCCTCTGCTTTTTTTCCCCTTCTGGGTCCCCTCTGGCTCGGCTGGGAGGGTGTGCGGTGGTTGTGCCATCGTTGGCTCGCTCTGCGGCCACGGCTGGTGGGCCACACACAGCCACGTTCGGAATTGTAGAGTCACAGAATCATTTAGGTTCAGAAAGACCTTTAAGGTTGAGTCCAACGTTAACCCACCACTGCCGAGTCTGTGAGATACACACAAGGTGCCAATAGGCTCAGGTGCAGCCCCGACCTGACAAAATGCACCCCAAGGGACCTAGGAGCTACTTCAGGGTTTTCACAGGTGCTCTTCTAATTCTTTTGTGGGATTTTTTTCTCTTTTTGCATTACTACTTTATGTCCTTTTTGCTCTTCAAAATGGAAAAATTGAAAGGGTTTTTTTTTTTTGCTTTGAGGGGTAAAACTTGCTCTTTAGCTGCCTGTTTGCACTCTTAATATGTAGGAAGTCTTAAATATTGCAGAAACTTCACCCAGTTCCACTCACTGGTGCTGAACACCTGGGGGTGACTGACAGCTGTATGGAGAGGGAGAAGAGCTGGAAACAGTCACGGTCACTGCTGAGTAGACCGAGCTCCGGACACCCAAGCCAGCATCTTCCCAACATGAGTCCACCTGTGCCCAGCCTGGCTGCCACCCCTGGTGCCACCACAACATCCGTCAGCAGGTGCCTTCCAGACTGGGAGCTGGGACGGTCCCGGCCACCCCGGCAGGCTGCAACAGAAGGGTAATTGCAGCTCCAAACTCCTCCGCAAAGGAATCATTGCTCTTTTCAAACAGGCCATAACAATCCCGGCGCTACCGATGTTGGAACAGTTAAACAGCGATTACAGGCGCCAGCGCCGCGAGACGCGGGCGAGTTATTTCCAGAGAACGCGTCGGCAGCTGCCGCCTTCCCGCCGTCCCTGCGCCGCGCTGGCGGCCGTTACAGCAGCAGCAGCAGCAGCATTGTGCTCAGCGTTAACGAGCGGGACCTGAGCAGCCTCTGGTTCCCAGCAGTGCCACAAACCCACACGGGGTGTCCCGGTGGCTCTGGGGATGGTCGCGCCAAGCACAAGAAGCGACCACACATGGAGCGTGCTAATAATATTAATTATTTTTGTTATTAAACCTGTCTAGGCTTGAGCATCTCTGAAATGAATCTGTGCCAGGTCTGGAGCGGTGGGGAACAGCAGTGCTGCGAGCCGGAGGAGGCTGTGACATCTGGGGACAACGTCATTTCCATCTGCCAGCCCCTTGCACCCCGTTCCCACCCGTGTGCTGCTGCAGCGTGTCCCGAAACAATTTTTACAGGTTTGCTGAGAAGATCAGCAGGAGCCTTTGGTTCTGCGAGTGCTGGGGGTTGGCTGGCTGCAAGGTGGGCTGCTCCCCCTGGCAGCATCCTGCCCTTCTCCCAGCTTTTCCACAGGGTATGCAGGATTTGTCCAGAAACAGGCTGGGTTTAGAAAATCTTGCCACCTTTGCGGCCAAACTTTTTTCCTATAAGAATGGATTTTGGTCTCAAAGAAGTGCATTGTGGCTGAAAGAGGAAAGCCTCTCAGCAGCTCTGCTCTGACTTGGGAGGATGGCAGGGAAGGGACTCGGGTGCAATTCCCATTTCTGGGCTGGGTGAGCCGGCGGGGTTACCCCGAGCCTGGGGTGCTGGGGCACAGTCGGGGCCGTGCGCGCTGCATCGATCGAGCCTGCAGACAGCGTTAGAGCACACGTGAGTTTATTTGCTCTCAGACAAAGGCTGTGGGTGACATCGCTGGGGCTTTTTGCACCCAGACACGCTGCTGTTTCCCTCCCCAGTGCCCACAGGCTAGCCGGTCATGGAGGCACGCCTGCGTGCCACGAGGCTCAACACAGCATCGCAGTCTGTGCGGACGTCGCCAGGCAGGTATGGCTGGACCTCGCTGAACTTTATGTCAAAGCCAGCACCCTCCACAGCCTCCTCCACCGCCTTTCTTTCCAGGTGGAGGCACGAGAAAACCTGCTTGTTGAAGGCATAGTAGGTTTCGTGGAGCACAGTGACCATCACCAGGTGCCCCCCTGGCTTCACAAGGGCACTGATGTTTCTCAGGGCACTGCGGAAGGTGGCCAGGTCCTTGCAGGCAGCCTCCAAACACAGGGTGGAGAGGAGGCAGTCAGCGGGAGGCAGGACCACCGGGGCCACAGGGTTGGCTTTGGTCACGTCACACTTCAGAACCTGCCTCACCGTCTTTCTTAGTTTCTCCTCTTTCTCACCCCACTTCTCCCTAGCAAGTCAATAAACAAATAAATAGATGAAGGCTCATTAGTTGGTTATTTAGCATCTGCACCTGTGACCTCATGCATGCGGTGCCAGTGCCAGGGCGCTCAGCAGCCTCACCTGTCCCCTTCCAGCTCACAAACATATTGCACCACAGGCCTCCAGTCGAAGGCTCCCGCTTCATTCCTCAGCCACTTCTCCAGCTCCTGGCGGTTCTGGTCCGTGTAGTCCAAGGCTATGATCTCCTGGAAGTGCTCACAAGCGGACAGAAGCTGGTAGATGGTGGGGCCACAGCCAACATCTATCAGTGTATTGCCCTTCACCTCATCTGGTACAGAGTGGGGGAAAGAGAATCCCGGTGAGGTTGGAGACCCTGCCCCAGGACCGAGATGTCCCACAGCTCTGTCAGGCCGTGTTTCCCCTCACCCAGAAATGCCATCCTAAGTGCCAGGGACCCACAGCCCAGCCCTGGATGGTTTGGGTTGGAAGGAACCTTAAAGATCTTGTAGTTCCACCCCTCTGCCCTGGGCAGGGACACCTTTCGCTAAGCCAGGAAGCTCAAAGTCCCATCCAACCTGGCCTTGAACACTTCCAGAGAGGGGCCAGCCACAACTTCTGTGGACAACCTGTTCCAGGGGATCTCTGGGGCTCTCTTGAAGCAGCCCAGCCTGGGGGCAGCTCCTGCAGGGGCCACAGAGCCCCCAGCCCAGGGGCAATGATGACTTCCAGGGCAGAAGTACCCACCCCTACCCAGCCTGGACCTGTCAGTATTTCCAGGAACTGCAGCACCGCTCCAGCTGTCAAACCCCTGGGTGTGAAGATGAGCGTACGCACAGACATGTGGCATGTGTGTCTATATAGCGCACAGCTCTCTCCGCGCTGGGACACGGCCTGAGCCCAGCACTGCCCAACACCTCGCGAGGGGGACTCACCCAGGGAGAACATTGTAAACAGGCTCCTCAGGTTCTGCATCAGAAACGTGTTGGGCTGTCCCTGGCTGTCGCTCAGGCCGTAAAATTCTTTCAAATACTCCCGAGGGTCAAAGCTCTGCTGGTAAAACTCCGCATCCGTGAAGACTGCCGGAGCGTCCATGCTGCCGGGAGCAAGCTCTGCTGCAGGCCCCTCCTGTCCTGCCTCACGTGTCCCCTGATGCACTTTCGGTTTTAGCCTCCTTCCCCTGTCCCCGGCTCGGGCTGCCTGGACGCGCTCTGGTTTGTGAGCAGGGCTTCCTCTCGCTCTATGGCTTTACACCGAGCTCTACTTTGTCCATAATAACTTGCTGCTGACATCCCCCAGCAGACCCTGAGCCGTACAGCCCCCTGTGCGAGTGACCGTGATTAATGTCGGTCCCCGGGATTGCGTTACAGGTCCCTGGCTTTGCAGTGATTGACGGCAGTAACCCAGTACACTGCGAGCTGGCCTCACTGGCAGCCTGGCTCTGCAAACAGCGTCAGCGCGCCCGACACCTCTGCTGCTTAACTGCAGCTTGAAGGCGGTATGCTTGGTCATGTAACGTGGCAAGGAAGTTTTAAGGCCATCAGATGCCCCGGCTGAGGACTCTTTGTGTCTCTCCCGCAGCAAGGAAGTTTCACTACCACTCCACGAGAAGTCCCTGCCAAAATTCCTGTTCTTTCAGTGCTTTTGTTGCTTTTGTTTTTTCCCATTTTTTTATTTTGGGAAAACTGGACTTTCACCTCCTCGCCCCCAAACCCTAAATATCCCCAGCATCGGTGCCCGAGTTTTGCCTCCAGAGACAGTCCTGGAGCCTATGCCCCTGCCTGCAGCATGCCCAGCGGGGGTTCCCACCTGCCCCATCGTCCCTGCAACCCCTCACCCACCATTCCAGGGACAGGGAGCAGAGGGGTGCAGCAAGGGGACGAGGGAAGATGCGTGGGCATGGCCTCCTTGCCCATCCCCACCACGAAGAGGCAGCAGAGCCTCGCGCTTCTCGCAGCAGCGGGTCTCGCAGCATCTCCTCCTCTTCCTGCTCGCCCAGTGGGAGCCGAAATAATCAAACAGTTTTAGGCTCATTACTGACTCCAAATCTGTATAATTGGCCTTTGCTTTTTTAAAGATCTGCCATTAGGAGTGATGGGCGGAGGAGCTGCTGTATCATCCTCAAACTAAGCAGCACGGGTTTAGATCCCGAGGTGACTCTGCTGAAGAGTCGCCACACCGTCTGCAAGGCCAGGCCTGCTGAGCTGGAACCAGCTGCTGGAGTTGTGAAGCATAAAAAGGATGTCAGCTTGAAAGATGAACATGTTAAAGAGGTTTTCTTCTGAGAACAGAGGCAACAACAAGCGCTCCCTGCAACTCTGGCACTAAGCCCTCCGGCTGAAATGGTCTCTAAAGCCACCGGCCCCTCGAGAGCCGCAGGCGAGCAGAGCTGGAGGCAGCTTTGCTGTGGGATGTCAGCTCCCAGAGCAGAACGGGGGCACTCCCAGCCTTGCAGCTGGAAGCCCCAAGATAAATCCTATCAGCGCTGGGGGGGGGGTTGTCCTCACCACATGAAATCTCAGTGTCACGTCAGGAATGGGAGGTGGAGGAGCAGCAAACTGGCCCCCCAGTTGAACCCTTGGAGCTTGAGGAACTGTTTGAGGTTCTGGATGCTACACCCAGGTGCAGCCACTCACTCTCACCCCCCCATCACGCAGCCCAGGCTGCAAGGGGCTGCTCTCATGAAAGGGAAGGTGCCAGCAGCAAAGCTCACACCAAAAATTGAAATCCCGTGGTGCTTCCTACAGTCTGTGCCCCAAGGACAGTGCTGGGGTTAGGAACAAGCAGCGACGTTGCCATGCCAGCTCCAACTCTCCCTCCTGAGGGGCCCTAGTCCAACTGCTTGGGATGTATTTATGTTTTTTCTGGAGGTTGCTTGGCCTCCAGCCCTGCAGGGCCGTTCCCCAGGAACCTGCCCCAGGGTCAATGGGTCTGGCAGGAGGAGAAGAGGGGGGGTCTGCTTTCTGCAGGGTACACCCAGAGAATGGGGCAAACGGCAAGAAGGGAGTGTCCCCCACTCCCTGCCTGCCAGGTACCAGGAGATACCAGTGTGCCTGAGGAGAGCAGCTGACAAAATCAGAGTCATTACCAGGACACCAGTGGGGTCAGTGCTGCACTGAGCATTGTCAAGGCCACAGCAGGGCTCAGAGAGCCTCCTGAGCCAACCCTCAACACATCTGCCTTTGCCAGGCTCAGAATTTATCATTTTTAAAGATCCTGAGGTACGTAGAAGAAGCACAGCCCTGCAGCCAGCTGCAGCTTGGGGACTTTGGCTTATTTCTGGTGCTGTTTGTAAGTGCAGCACTGACAATTCAGTCCATAAAGCCTGTTTTCACTCATGGAATGACACGATTTGGGGATAAAAGTATAAACTGTGAGCATGCAGTGTGCCTCGGGGTGTTTCTGAGCCAGAGCGCTGGAGCTCCTCGGGGCCAGTGAGCTCCTGCTCAGCACGCCTGGTGCCCAGGTTGCCAGCCTGGTGCTCCCTGCTCCTGAAAATTGGTCCCAGAGCTGGGAGCAGCCCCTGAAATGGCTCTGCCACTCCAGCTTCCCGTCTCTATTGAAATCTCGGCTCTAGATGTCTGATTTCCATTTTTCCCATACTTTTAGTTCAATCAAAGAGTGTGATTAGGGCTCTGCGGGCTCCATTGTCATCCCTATCTAAGTGCTTCTCTGATTGATATCAACAGCATTTTGATATGTACACGGTGGAACACATTGCTCTGCTTACTTTCCTGGATAATGCACAAAATCTGCCATTAGAGGGAGGAAAAATTGCACACTAAACGAGAAATCCCTGCCGAAAGCTGCTGGGAGGGGAGGAGCCCTCCCTTGATGGGACAGGGCTGTGCCCCATCAGCCTAAGGAGCAGCACCTTGGCCTCAGCCATCAGCTGGGCATTGTCAGCACCTGGGCAAGTTATAAAAGTTAGCAGGTGGGCATGAAGTAGAAGGTCACAGCAACACCAGCACCTCAGGGTGTTTGTGGTTTGGGCTCTACGTGGTGTCTGCTGCCAGCATGGCTTGTGTTGGTACCCCAGAGCAGGTTTGAGAGCAGCACACTTGTGCTGTGAGTGCAGGAGCAGCCCCTAGGCTGGACCTGCAACCCCAGTTTAAGCCTCTACAGGCCCAGGGCCGGTGCCAGGCTCAGCAGCAGTGGAGGTCCTAGCCTGCCTCAGCCCACCCTGGGTATCCTGCCCACCTTCCTTGTGTGACTTCACCTGGGGAGAGAGGTAAGCAAGACACCGGGCACCCTTGTGTGGCATAGAGCTGAGGTGTGGTGCTGGGGGAAGGGTGCTTTGAGGGTAGGAACAAAAGCACCTTTTTCTTTATTTTACATGCTTTTTACAGGGCTGAGCTTAAGATGCTCCCCTTCTTGTTATTTGCAGGATTATATGTAAAAGCAGCATCTAAAAATCAAATATGTCTAGTCTTGGGTGGTTTTTTAATGAGGGATGCAGGAGTTCTGTTTGTCGAAAATGGTTATTGGAAAAAACTAAAGATGTTTGTGCTTTGAAAGGGTGAGAAGCCCTTATTTTCTGAAGTGTAGCAGCCTGTGAGGGGCTTTGCGCCAACTCCGCAGCTTCTGCTCGTGAACCTCGTCGGGCTTCCCTGGGTGGCAGGTCCTGGGGTGGGTCTGGAGACCTGGGGTGGGGGCAATGCAGAGAGTCCCTAAGGGTGTCCTCTGTGTACCGGTGTTTTGAGTGAAGGTGGTCGGTTGTTGTGGAAAGCGTTTCAAGTATTTTTCTGTATTTCACTTGGTCAAAACTATTATGCCCGAAGATTCTGATTGGGCTGGGGGGACCACCCCGGGTGCCGTGCCCTTCCCTCTGCCCGCTCCTCACTGCAGGTACAAGTGCCGATGCTCGGCCGATTTCGGTCTGTTGCGTGCGGGTCGATCTGATCTTTATTAAATTCCACGTCATTAATAACCGAGCGCGCGGGTGGGGTCCCGGCCCGGGCTCACCCCGGGCGCGCTGGGCAGCGGGAGCGGCCGGGGCCGGCGGCGCAGCGAGGGGAACAAAAGCCGCCGCCGCCGCCTCCTCCTCCGCGTGGTGCAGAGCATCCCGAACAAAAGGCTCGCGTTCCCCTGCGCTCTTCTCTTTCTTCCCCTCGCTCTCGTTTCTTTTCTCCTGCTCGTCGGTGGAGATTTGAACAGTTCTTTCTCCGGATTAAATGTGTCTCTGCTGCAAAACGAAACTAGCAATTAACTATTATAAGGGTGTTTTACAGTCCTGTGCAAACCCTTTCCATTCACTTTGTTTTAAGTGGGTATATCTTTTATTCCTAGTTTTTGGGAGCGTAAAACTTTACAGCATTTGCTGCAAACCTTCATACTTTGCTTTGCAGTTTATTGCTCCCTCTGCAGAAATATCTCACTCATAAATAAGGCTTTCATCTCTACAGTACTTGACTAGGAACTGCAATGCCCCTGAGCAGTTGTATTAATGGGACTTTGCCTAGAAATCTCGGCATGATTCATCTCGCAGCTCGGTTTTTCCTTCACCTGGTGGTGCAGAGCTGTCTGAGAGCTGTGGTGGCAGCAGGTTGCTCACCCAGGTAACTTGTGCCCTGGCCAGCAAGCCCCTGTGGCTCTGGGAGAGGTGGCTGGTGGTTCTGGGAAGTCTGGCACAAGCTGGGTTTCGTGTAGGTGTTTGTGTATAGATGCGGTGCTGAGGGACATGGTTTAGTGGTGCACTTGGCAGTATTGGGTTAATAGTTGGACTTGATGATCTTAAAGGTCTTTTCCAGTCTAAAAGGTTCTGTGATTCCATGATTCTCTGTGCTGGGGTTGCTTTGGGCACTGAGATGCTGCAGCCTTGGAGCAAGGGGAACATGAATGCTCCTTTCCCTGCAGACCCCCTGAGCCGGGCTGTGATGGGACTGTCCAGTGCCCTGTACAATAACACAGCAAACAGGCTGACTGTGGGGCTGGGGTGCAGTACAAGGCTGCTCATGGGGCTGGTACCTGTGAAGGGAGGAGCGTTTCCTGGAATACTCGTAGGGCCACAGCTCTTGTGGGTGCCGGTCAACCCTGGAGCCAGCAGCAGCTTCAGACAAGTTGAGCTGTGTCTAACTGCTTGTGCTTGGTCAGCTGCTGTGGGTTTCTCCCTTGAACGGGGATTGTCTATGTGTTATTTGTAAAAACGTCTGTGTTGTCCCTTGATTAGCAGTGAGTCTGACTGCTCTTGGCTCCTGTGGTGTGAGGAACAAATACAGGCTGAACTGGTACACCTCGGGTTCTGGTGAATTCAGGTCTGACACAGGTTTGTTGGTGTCGACTGCCCTGTATCTTTTATTTCCATGGGAACACTAAGAGGGGCTCTCTTGTACCCTTTTGCATGTTCCTCTGGAACTCGCAGAGATGAGATGTGCTGTGCTTGGCATCCCTGCGTGCAGCTGACACAGGTTCAGATGTCCAAAAAGCGAGGCAGGCGGGTGAGCAGTGTTATGCTCGCCAGCACCTTTGCTTTGGAGCAGATGAGCCAAAAGCTGCTGCGTGGAAACGGAGGCATGCTGGGGTCTGCACACTGCTGGGTCTGCTGGTCTCCCTGGGAAGGGGGTGAGGTGCTCGGCACCCAGGCACTTGAGGTGGGTGCAAGGGGAGAAGTGGGGACCGGCCCCTGCTGCAGATGCAGACTAGCTGTTGTCATGACACAAAGGATTGGGAAAGGTGTTGGGATATTAATTGCAGCTTTCAGACCCCTGTGTGCTACATGGTAATTTCATCACATTACGGTGATAGCGGTTTTAAAATTCGCCCTCCTCCCGTCCCCTTTTAACAAAATACATCTTGTTTCACAGAAATGCATTTAGGGCCAATTTGTCCAGAGTCCAGAATGGCAGCAATTAAAGCAGAGTTGAGCAGTTGGAATAAATGGAGTGATGCTTGTGTGATTGCGACCTCCGCCGAAAGGATGGGGCCAGGTGGGGAGGTTTCTGTGGATTGGCAGCACAGGGCACGGTGCTGCGCAGGGGACCGGGGCGGGTGGGTGGGCACTGACATCAGCGGATGGTTTATGGGACCATTTGCCAGTGCCGGTACCTGCCGCCACAGCTCCAAATGTCAGAGCTGGGTGCCGGGAGGCAGGGGAGGGGAACAGGTGGGCTCTGTGGGTCTCCAGGGCCCCGCTAATTCACAGGCAACACATTAATGACGGGAATGGGGACGGAGTCCTATTCTGGGTGCAAGTGACTGAGCAATTCCCTTCTGGCAGGTGGAGGGAGGGAGAGAGACCTGTCATCATCAGACTGCCTTTGATTTTATTGTCTGTGCCAGCCTTAAAGGTATCCTGTGTTTGAAGCTGACTTCGCTCTTGCTCGGGGTTTTGGAAGCAGTGCTGAGCCTTGCTTAAAATAATGAGCACCTCTGCTAATTACATGAGACTGCCTATTTGCAACATGGGCCATCTCTTACATCCTCCCTGTAAAGGAACCAAAGGTTTCCTTCTCTCCCAGAGTGAGATGTTCAGAGCTAATGACATCAGCCCTCTGGATAGGTGGCATAAAGCTGTTTACACCCACACAGAGCTGGTTCCAGGTGTGGGGTGGGAGCTGGCTTGGTGGGGCAGGAGCAGACCCTGGCAGGGAGGGGACCTCTTCCTTGGCCTCTTCCCGTGGCCTGCCTGCATCCCAGCTGCCCTCAGGAGTGGGAGTCAGTGCTGTGTGGGAGGGAGGGTATGGGTGGAAGGGCTGCTTTGGTAAGGAAAAGGGCCAAAAATGCTGGAGTGGCACTCCCTTAAGGAAGGTGTATAACAAACTGTCATTGTCCCCAGACTCTGTATAGGCATGGTTTCAGTTCTGTGCTGTCTTTAGGGGATTCCTGAGTTTGCCTTTGGAAAAGCAATATAGTATTTTTGATGGGTGTCTATACTATGGGGATTGTATTTTCACCCCATGACTCACTAGGGAGGGGAAAGCTTGATGAACACCTCCTGTCTTTCTCTGACATTGATACAGGCTTCATGGGTGTGTTTGTACTCCAGGCCATGTCGGGTGGTCTTGATGTTTAAACTGCTTTCTCTCTAGGGAAAGCGATGCCTGTTGGTAAGCCAAGCTTGGGGTCCCTGTGCCACAGTGAGGGTGCAATTCGGAGTGTGGAAAGCAGGGTGGCTGTGTTATTAATTGCATGTCTGTGTGCAATTATCACCAGTGTTTAGGGTGGGAGTGGCCAGCCCTGTACTGAGGTGCTGTGCCAGGTCACCAGCACAGCTCTGGAGTCCATCAGGCTTGATAACTGATAAATTAATGTGCAATAGGCATTGCAACTACTCTAATTTTTGCATTGCACAAAGGAGATTTTTGTGGGTTATTTACAGCTGCAGCTGGCTGTTAAGAATGTTGGCGAGTGAAGTCGCTTGGATTAATGCATAATTATTAACTGGGAGATGTGAAGCTATAACTGGCTTGGAAGGAACTGGGGCTGGTCAGAGCTGTGCTGGAGGGAGGCAGAGAGCGTTGGGCTCTCGAGTTCTGCCTCTAAGAAACACTCTAATCTCAGGCAAATTGCTTGTGTGCTCCCCAAAATGGGAATGATCAGTTCAGGTCATGCTGCTGAGCATGCCCATCTTCACTGGTGTCTGCAGAGTGCTTTCTGGGAGACCCTTGGCTTGGGAGTGGTGAGGAGTGTGGTTGGGGTGTACCCCATTGCAGAAGAGCTTGGGACTCAGCAGTTAACTTACAGCTTGAGGGAGAAGATGATCAAAAATGCACCATGGGGGTGGACCTGCTTGCTCTCGGGGCTGGAAGCTCCTTCCCGTGCAAGGGCTTTCCTCTGAAATGGGGATGCCTGGCACAAGGTGAAAGCCGGTCTCAGAGGCTGTGGTTAGAGGTGGGAGCAATTGTTAAAGAGGCACGTTGGGTGCTGCTGCTGAATCTTCTTGCCCTGCAAAAGGGCAGGAGAGATGAGGCTTCCTGGGAGCAGGCTGCTGCTCCCTGGCCCAACGAGCCCTCACAGATGGCGTCGAGATAAACGACACCATCTCCATACTGTAGTGGCTCGGCTGTAATTCCTGAAAGACATTTATTATAGGCAGCTTTCCCTTTTTCAGGGACTGTGACTCCTCGGGCAGGGGGAATTGCGTCGGGGAAGGTGGAAAGCGCAACCCGGCGTTACTGATGAGAGTGGTACCCAAAACCCCATCCATTCCTCTACTCCAATTTTCTCCTCTGACAATTTATAGGTTAGTTTGATGCTTGAATAGCTGTGTCTCTCTAGTAATATGTATTCTCTGTAAGTATTCCCTGCTGTGGCATATCCTAAGAGAACTCCATCAAATAATTATCTTCCCTTTTATTTATTCACAGTCTTTTCACTCGATCTGCATCACAATAAAATATTCCAATGGTTTCCTCTTAGCACCAAGCCTTCCCCAGATTGTAAAGTGTTTTTATGTACAGTATTAAATCTGCCCTGCGCGGCTCTTTATCTCTGCGCTTCTCCATTTGATGCTACCATCGGGTGCTGGCCTTGGCCACCTCCTGCCTCGAGACCCTGCATCGCTGAGGTGCGCACGGAGCCTGTGCTGCTCGCCTGAAGCCTGGGACAGGAGAGGGGCTCAGGTGGCTGAGGACAAGGTGCAGTGAGCTGGACAAGGGCAGCCCTACCAGGGAACCTTCTCATCTCCCTCCCTGGCGCTTGGAGCCCCAGTGTCGCTGCCTTGCAGAGCCAAGCTGCACGCTGTCAGCAGAAGGACGTGACTACAGGATGGCTGAGTGTAATCAGAGCAGGGAAGAAACCAATAACCTCTCTTTTGCCCCTCTGGAGGGGCTGGAAGAGCAGTGCTGCTCTTCTCTGAGGACTTGTTGGGTCTCCCTTGCAGCTGGCTCAGTGGACGGCCTCTCTGGCAAGGGCTTGCCATCCTTTCTGTTGCAAGGCAGGTGAATTAGGGGGTGATGTGCAGAGACTGAGTGGTGGTTTCCAATACTGGTGAGCATTTAGGAGCAGTCCTGGAAGGAGGTGTGGGCATGCTGTAGAATGGATGTCACCTGTGACAGGGAACACTCTTTCTGCATGGGATGGCAGCTCTGTGTGCGCAACTGGGAGAGCTGTATGTCTTTCAAAACGGCATCTCTGAAACCTGTATATCCTTATCTTCCTGTGAGTTGTGGTGCACTATACATTAGCCTGTCAGGGAATATTTGGTGTCCTGCTTTACAAAGGCCCATAAAAGAGAGCAGGGCAGCATCCTGGTGAGTGCTGGTGCCCTTTGGCAGGCAGGATTTCTCTCTAAGGGTTTTCTGGGCTGAAAGGCCTTGCAGCTGGAAATTTAGAATCTTGTAGCAATGCTGCGGATTTTCCTAGGCCGTAAGAACTCTTCTGCTCTCTGGGGCTGAGAAAGTCAAAGATGAAGTTAAATTTGCTTTAAGTTTGCTTCTGCCGCTCTCTCCAAGCATGTGAGCATTTCCTGGGAGCCCATGTGCTGCAAGACAGAGGCGGCATCTGCACTTTCTGCTGTGTCTGGCTGCACTGATGGGAGGACAGCAGTTAATA
The DNA here is from genome assembly GCA_025331215.1 of Actenoides lindsayi. NCBI lineage: Eukaryota > Metazoa > Chordata > Aves > Coraciiformes > Alcedinidae > Actenoides > Actenoides lindsayi. The sequence continues at coordinate 10,472 of WTSP01026626.1, read as the reverse complement.
AGTTAGTCATGGAGTGAAATAGTGGTGACCATTCATAACTGTGGCTTTTATTCCCTGCTTTGTCTATGGTTGGCTCGGCTGGTAGGCAGTGAGGCTGGGAAAAAGGCTTGCTTCCAGGAGAGGGAGATGCTGGGGACAGGATGGGTGGTGGTGAGGACGATGACCGTGATGCTCCTGCTCTCTTGGCTCTGGCACCTCTTTGAAGTGGCCTCCCTTCAAATTCTGGTGAGGTGAGTTCCCTAGCAAGGGTTAACTGAGTGTGTAAAATTGATTGCGATTTTAGTAATTCAGTATAATCACAGTCTACCAGCAGGTTGCTTTTCCAGCAGGAGGGTTTGGAATTATTTTCTGGAGTTTGCAATATAGAACTTAAATTAAGCCTCAGAAGTCAGAGGAGCTCTGCTGCATCTCTAATGTGGTGCTAAATTCTCAGCAGCACATTCTCTGTATTAAAGCCTTTGCTAGCAATTAGGTTCATTAACTATCACAATACCTTATTTATTACTCGGCATGCCATATGGTTTCCCAGCTAAAGAATGGCACCCGTTCTAGCACAGACCATTTGGCATCATAAAAATGTTAACAAATAATGTTATGGCTCTCAAGGGCAAAAGGGCTCGCTGGGTTGCAGGTCTGAACGGCAGGAGAGAATATGAAAACATTTTTCTTCTATGGCAAAATAAAGAATTCCTCGAGACAGAAGTATTCAAAGAATATCACGCTCACATCACGCAAATGGGAGTTTTATACATGCCCATAATGGTTATGTCAATATTTGCAGCAGGCAGTGCTCTCACTCATCTCCTTTCTTTTCTCCTCCTCTCCTCCCTGTGAGCACGGACTTAGGGGGAGCACGGATGGAGAAGGACCCACCTCTGTCAAAGCCTTTCCTCGTACTGCTTGATTTTTACTGGTTTTGCTGGCACTAGCTTTCTGCTGGCTGAAGCTCTTGGAGGTGGGATTAATTACCAAGCTCTGTCCTTTATTACCATCCAAACATCAGCCCTGCAGAAGCAAGTGCTGGGGTGTACGCTTGTTTAGGGCTCTTTAGAGGAGATCAGGACCTGCGTGCAGCCCTGAATGCAGCATTATGCAGAGTACGCCTGCACTTAGTTCCTATTTTCAGCAGGATTAGGATTATGAGAGACAGGGATGGCACTTCAGGTCACAGAGATGCGAATTGTTTCGTCTCATGCACTGTGTGGCCAATATTTAAGGAAAATCTATTTCTCCATTTCTGTTCTGCAGCTGAATCCCCCCTAGAACATACATGTCCAAAAAGTGATTGTGACAAAGTGAAACTTAAATTGGAGTAGTAATAAAAGCACAGATTAAATCAGACTTTCTGATCCTACTACAGTGCCTGTGACAGACTCCAGATTTCCAGAAATTGGTCTAAAATCACAGGCTTGAGGCCCAAGTACCACTGCTGAGTGTCCTGGGCGATGCTCATGCTGTTGCAAAGCAAGGTGGTTTCTCTCCTAGCCTGTTCCGAGACATTCCTGGCATCACCTTTCTGATTTTCCAGACTTGCTGGCAGGTGCTGGGTGCTGGTGCATCTTGCTCACTTGGTGTGTGCCCTGGGAGCAGTGTCCCACTCTTCCCTCAGGTCTGGCCTTGCCCCAGCCCACCCAGAGGGACAGGATGCCCCCAGAAGCTGGAGCTGCCAGTGCACGAAGCCCAGCAGACCACAGATGTGTTATCGCACCATTTGCAATTGCAGTCCTGCTCAGAAGCCTGAACAAGATGCAAAACCAACATGAAAATTACTGTTTTCGTGTGTGCATGAGCTAAGAGAGTTTCTGAGTCCTGAAAGCTGAGTCCTGTTGTCTTCACACAGGTAACCACAGCAGCACAGTGTCAGCTTCATCTCCCTGCTGAGGGTTCTGTGGGTCGAGGCAGCCCATGGGCTGGAGGACGTGGTGCCCTCCTGAGAGCAGAGACAGCGAGGCCGGAGCAGCCCTGAGCCCCAGGATGTAGGGCAGGATGCTCTCAGATAATTACCATGGCGATGACCACTTCAAAACCTCCTTTGATGTACAGAATAACTGCTCTTCCCATGGCAGCAGTAGCAGAAACGAGAGAGCTCGGCCCCGTGCTGGGCTCGGTGTGTATGTGGCGACTGCAGCAGCTTCACTGTGCAGCTGATCTGCCCGTGCACACTCCAGAGCTGCCCATGTCCCGCTGGAAACGCGCTTCCTGGGAGGGGGTGAGATGAGGAGCAATATCACTGCAAAACTCACAGGCTTTAGAATGAGAGGGGATTATTTCTGATCACCTCATCTGAACTCTTGAGAATGCTGGTGGAAGTATTTCACCCACCTATTCATGCAGCACCATTTTATGTCTGAAATAAAGCCATTTTTTCAGGGGAGCTCATGAGGATTGCTCTTTATTGCAGCTGATGTGCAGTGCCATAGGCAAAGCCAGGTCCTGGGAATGAAAATGCCTGCTGTGGATTCTGCTTCCATTCCACACCTTTGGTGCCCATGCTGCTGTGATACGCTGTGTGCATCACACGTGTCATGGGAAGTGGTTGTAAGGAGTGGGGTACCCTAGGGGGGAAGGTGTGTAACTGGTTTGGTACAGGGTACAGGTCCTGCAGCCCTTTGGGAGGCTAAGGGCAGTGACAGCCTTGGCTGCCTATGGCAGGCAACAGGGATAAAAAATGAGCTGCTACTGCTGAGAAGCTCTCAGAGGCTCTAAACTTCTGTCTGCTTTAAGGCTTTTAAAGACTTTTTCCATATTCAATTTCACCCTCCTTTGAGAATTTTTTTCAAGAGAGTTGTGATTTGTCTTTTCCCCTTCAGATGCCTTGAAGGGATGTTTCCAAAATGTGCCCCTTCAAAAGCCTCTGGGCCTGGAATTCCCCTTCCCCCCCAAGCCACTTCAATTTGTGAATCCTGGAGCTGGGTCCCTGCCTGCCCTGTTGATCCCTTTGCACAGCACCAGGGACCCGCGGTGATCTGGTGAGGCCGTGTCCATGTCTAGTGAGAGCGGCAATACCAACGCTCTGACATCGAGCACTTAACAGAACTTTTTTGAATGGTGAACTTTTTTTCAAATGGCAGAGAGAAATGGAATTCTGATCTGTGTATGGTGGAGCTGGTATTTCCCAGCCTGAGGCTGAAGTATCTCCAGCAGAAGTGTGGAGGAGAGTCAGGCTGGTGAGAAGCAGCAGGCTGGGCTTCAAAAGGGACTTTGTACCTTGCAAGGAGATGGGGGCTGCTGGGAGCAGCTGCAGACCTGGTGCTGGCTGTGTCAGCTGCCGTGCCCCATTTGCATCCCCAGATGCTTGCGGGGACACATGGGACCCCTGGCCCTGGAAAGACAGCCCTTATCCAGGAACAGCTTTGCAGGAGTGTTTACTTTCATTCTTGGGAGGCCGATCGAGCCGTTCCAGCGGGGAATGTGTTGTGGCCGAAAGTGGACTGTGCCAAGCTCCCTCTGGCATGAACGGTGCCTGGTCCAAGGGCACCATGGCTTCTTCTCAACCACCTCTCAGTTCCAGTGCTGACCCGCCACTTCTGGGCTGCAAAGCCTGTGTCCGTGGGACCTGTGGCAATGGATGCGTACATCGTGACTGAGCTGGAAGGCGCCAATTTCTCCCGACCTTCACGAGGGATTCATAAATATCTCTGCTGAGAAGGGCAGTTTGCAAGCTGTCTTGATGCACGAATGTTATCTGAGGTTTCAGTCACTTAGGAATCTGTAACCAGATAAGATACTGGGGGTTTATTGTATCTTCTGGCAATTATTAAGAAAATAAAATCAGTTAATACCTAACCTTGAACCTAGACTCTAATGTTTGGCCTCAGACTTTATTCTGACTCTCTTGTACATTCTGGAGTTGTATGGTTTAGAGGGGTGTGAGGAATGGTGGAAGAGACAAATTTAATCTGAGACTAAAATAGTTCCATTATGCTGCTAGATCATCTTAGAAACAACATCTGTATGATGTATAATGCAGCCACTAGATGATTCTCCTGCGAGGAAAAGGAGGAGCACCTTTTGGCCAAAGTTTCCTCCTGAACCATGAAGGCATTTTGTGACTTTAATGCAGATACCTTGAGAGAAGGGAAGGGAGAGGTGAGGGGAGGAAAGGCTTTCACAAGTGTGGGGCTTTGTTTGCACTGTCAGGACCAGGAATGAGTTTGCTGTGCATGCACACAGAGGCACATATAAGTATACCCCTTTAGAAAGGGGAGCAGATGAGGTGTGCAGCTCATGGGTTGTGGAGCTTGGCCACTGTTTGAGAGGAGATAGAAATTAGGGGTAAAGGTGGTAGCTCAGTGACTGGGGTTCAGAATTTGGCTTGTTCTCTCCAGTAAATGAACCCAAGTATCGGGAGCGCATGAAAACCAGCTGCTTTCCATGGGCTGGCAGGTGCCACTTGTGCTCCTGAGTGAGTGTCAGGCTTTTAAACTCCAAAGTTATTCACTGAGCTCTTGAAAACTGTCCTGTGTAAAGGCAGGAAGAGTTTTAAGCAATATGTTAATGATATGTTAATCTCAAGCTGAGAAATACATGTGATGGGTATTTAACTTGCCCAGTGTTCTTGTTAGTGCCTAAACTGGAGCATGATCCTTCTGAAGAAGGGAGGTGGCCCGAAGAGGGGGTCCCGGATGATGGTGCATTAATGCTCCTGCGTTAATTGTGTCTTGCTGCACTGAAGCTGTTGCCACTCCCAGCACCAAATGAATCCCGAGGAGAACCAAAAGCCAAAGGGAGGCTGGGGAATCGGAGAAAAAGCAGCCTAAAACTCAGACTGAAGCCTTGGTAGAGCATCCCCTGTTTTGGTGGGCAGCCGAGCCCCCCCCCAGCAGCGCTTTGCTGAGGCCCCCGTGTAGATTCTGCTCTGTTTAAAAGGGTTTTTTTTCCCAGGATGAACTTTACCGAGCATGCGGACAGCCTCCTCAGCACTGTACAGTTGGGGCTGACATTTAAAGCCTTGGCACATCTCCTTTCTTGTCCCATGCAGATTGTCAAATATTTTAGGTTAAGAGAAGGGGAAAAGAGGAAAAATAATTACACAGTGAATTAAACAAAGACAACCCCCCACCCGCTTATTAGGACTTCAAAAGTTGCTGCCTCTGGCTCGAGCTCTGTTGAATACGTACAAAGGGTAACGCTAAAAATAGGTACTGTACAAATGATTAGGTCACAGCCTGCTAGAGGGAGACGTTTTTATTTAATTACTAACCCGGCAGCGCGTTGCTGGGGGGAATACGTAAACAGGGCAGCTCAAAGCCCGGCTGTAAAGTTTGTGCTCCTTCGCTGAGTCACTGTGGCTAAATTCCCTTTTGTGTGGGGGATTTAGGGGAGGAATGCGGGAAGGCTGGCCCGGGCTGCCGCCCTCCTGAGTCACGGCTCAGCTCACCCTCCCAGCCCTCGAAGGCTCAGGGCCATAAGCTGCTAATTAGCTTCATTGTCTTAGGGGCTGCGCAGCACCCATAAACTGGGCGAAGGGGGAGGAATATGCTCCTGGAAGTGCACGGGCAGCCTAGATCTCCTTTCACCGAGGTTTTGTGCATCGCGACCCATTCTCTCATAGACCCCGAGGATGCTAATCCGCTCCTTTGATGTAACGGCATCAGTTCGGCCGCTGCAGCGCAAACGTGCGGCTCCGAGCGCTGCTTGGATGAGCAAAGTTGTGACTCAGAGCTGTGCATGAGCAGGAAGTATTTTAGTGTCCCCCATTTGTTGCTTGGATGCGATATCCCTTAAAGGAACCTAGCTGGGAAAAAAAAAAAGGCAAGGGAGGATTTTTCAGGCTGGGAAGGGGTCTGTTGGACACAGACATGCCTGGTGGCACACAGGGCTGCGCAGGTCACGAGGTGGTGACACAGTTGTCTTCGTTGCTGCTGCCCTGCCTTGGCCACGTGCTCGAGCGATGGCCAGATCGTGTCCCTTCTCAAGCCAGGGCCGGCAGGTCGAAGGGAAGAGGCAGGCGTGTGGGGAAGGTCGGACACAGGCTTCTGCAGGGTGATGGTCTGTGCACATTGAGTTAGCACTGTCTGAATTATCCAACTTCACATGTTCACCTTTCCTGCCATGACAGGAGAGCTCGTGTGCAGCTCCACCAGAGCTGTGCTTCTGCAACAATTCACCGTCGCTCGCAGCACTGATAGATACCTTGCAGCAAAGCCATGCTGCTTATGTCCCAATACTGCAGCCCCAGGCCAGCTGCATCCTTGGAGTGACTCTCGGGTTCCCTTTGTGTGGCGAGTGGGGGTGCAATAAAGGGCCTGTTCCTGGTGCTGCCACATTGTGCTGGGGTCTGGTGTCCACGTGGCTCGGACAGGCCCCGGTGCTCATCAGTGGGGTTCACAGGGAGCTTCACGCGCCGTGGCTGCATGCCGAGCGGCTGAGCAGGGTCCTGACGCCGCTTTCCACCCTCCTCCTTACAAATAGCTTTGTACATTTAGGTTTTGGTTTGGTTGGATGTTTTTTGTTTGGTTTGGTTTTTAATAAAAGTCTACCACATTTAATCATCTTTTCATAAGCTGTCAGCTTGAGAAAGTAGAGCACCCGCACTCTACCCTGCCTCGGAGCAAAGCTACTGTCCCTGACAAAATATCTGTCTAGTGTGCACACTAGAGCTTGGATTCTGTAAGCTTCTCTGAAAGTCTGGAACATTTTTAAGAAGTCAGGAAATTTTAATTTCAGTTCAGTTTATCTTGCACAAAATTCTTGTCCCTGAATTTCAGAATTCAGCTCTATACCAGCAAGACAGGAAAACCTTCCAAATGCACTAAAAGCAAAATAAAACCTTTCCTAGGAAAATGAGCAAGTCACAATGTAAGAAAATTCCTCTCCCATCATTTCATGCCCAGCTCCAGTGCGAAGCAGCCAGTTACTGGAGCAGTGGGGAGAAGAGGCCCAGGGAGCAAAGCTGGGTAGAGAGCAACAGAACTTGGGGTGCAGCAAGCTGGGGAAGGAGGAGTCATGTCACTGTGTCCCTCTCTGGGGTGGAAAGGGGGGATGATGAGTCTGTCTAACACTGATGGAGGAGTGCAGTGATGGACAAGGGTGAGTGGAAGGAGCAGCTGCCTGCACATGGCTTTGGGGGTGACAGGAGACATCTAGGGGGAGTCCTCCTGTCCCCTGCTCATGCAGGACGCCTGATGGCTGGGGAAACCTGGTCTCTGAATCTGTATCCCTCGGTGTTTTCCTGTGGGCTAAGCATCTTGAACAAGGACTTTCATTTCTTATTGTAGTTTTGGGAAGTCTTCTGTTTTCTGTGAGGTTTTGTTGCTGTTGGTTGTTTGGTTTTTCCTCCTCTTCCTCTCCCCATGCCCAGCCAAGTCCTGGAGGAGCAGCCCAAGGCTGCCTTTGCCCTCATCCCTTGAAATACTTGCAGCCATTACTGTGCCCCTTCCGTACCTTGTGGAGCCTTCCTCCCCGCGGGCCTGCTGATGCTCACCGGGCTGTCTGTGTCGGGAAAGTGAACGCTCAAACTCCCTGCACAAAATAACCAAAGAGCTAGGGGCTGGAAGAGGATCTGAAGGGATCCCCAGATTTCCTGGGAAGGATGCGCACACGGCACCTGGTCATGTCGTGGGGATGACCGTCCCAAGAAACCCCACGCATCTCATGAGTGTGAACACTGGAGGTTAATAATAATCGCACCAGGCAGCACATCATTGCCCCTGTATCTGGTTGAGAGATTTACAACTGAAACTTGTGGCAGAGGAAGAAATTGCCTCAATCACTTGGAGTAATGGCACATGGAGAGGCACTTGGGCGTGACTGCTATTTAACACGAGAGCCCAGCTTGGCTTCATTTAGCGTGCTGGTTCCTTTCTAATAAACACGTTACACTACAAGGTGGGGATTAAGATCAGAAAAGTAAATAAATTGGAAACTGATGGGGAGAGATGGGAGGGAAATGGAAGGTACTGGCCAGGAGTGATGGGCGATTAACTCCCATGCTGGGGTGTGGGGAAACAACCCTGAAGGCCACAGGAGTGGCTTCCCAAGCTTCATGTCAGCATCTCCAGGGGGGCTGGAGGGGCAGGGCAGTCTGTAACTGCTCCCTACCCTGCGGGGTTCCTGGGGCTGCTCCTGCCCTGCCAGGGACCTCCTGCTCTGAGGCTGCTGGGTCCAGGGTGTGCCCACACGGCTGGTGCCTGTATGGGGGAGGTGCTTTTTATTCCTCTCTCTGGAGCACAAAGGCACGCGTCTACTCTGGCTTCTCCTCTCTGGCTTGCAACTGTGTCCAGGTTGGTCCTGTCTGTCCCGGATCGAAGCACCCAATGTATGCAAGGTCGTGGGTGCCATGGTGAAGGCTCTGCAGGGTGAAATCTGTCTGTCTGTAGTATTTCCCCTGCACAGCATGTGGAGCGAGTTGCTGGGGGAAAGGGAGGTGCTGTTGGAAGTCACGCACAAGTGTTTCTGACTTTTTCCCATTTTATGTGTGTTATGATCGCTCTCCTTCCCTGCCAGCAAGGGATCCCTCAGCTCTGTGGGTGCGTGTGGAACTGTAAGAGTTTGGGAGGAAACAGGGCTCTGTTACAGGCAGAGCCAGTGTGGGCTTGCCAGACGGGTCAGGAGAAAGAACTCCACGGTGCCTGGGGGAGGTCTGGCGGTTCCAGAGCTTAGACTTGTGCAGCCCACTTGGAAACAGAGGTGGGTGAGGGATGAAATCCCCGAGGGAAGGGGGATCCCTTCAGGTTTGGCTGACAGAGGTGGCTTGAGGAAAGATGCTCTGGCCAGTTGCCTAACCACCTCTTCCATCTTGCCTCCCCTTTAAAAGCAAAACAACCTTCCCGTTTGAACCTCGCTCCAACCAGGGAGGTCTCCAAAGACTCCTGCACCCTCTGCCCGTAGCAGCCACGTAGGGGCACACTGTGAATCCAGGGAGGGACGTGGGCACGTTGCTGCCCAGCACGCAGGGATGCCCTGCTCAGGGTCAGCAGGTCCGTCAGTGCCTTCTGGGAAAGGCAGCAGTGGGAAGTCAGCCTCTTAAACAACTCAGTAGCTTTTACTATATGTATTAGAGAAGCGACAAAAAGCGCGACACGCCAGTTGACGGAAAGGACTGGGGGGTTAATTTTCAGGATGCTGCCTGGGAATTTAGCCGTGGGATTTCCATTATTGCTAATGGGACTCACGCAGCTTAATTTCATGCGAGCTACACTAAAAACATACCCCTAACTGTCTGCAAAATTTCAGTCCTGAAATCAAGCCTTTTAAAAGTTAGAGGAGGGTAAACAAACACCTGAAACCACACCGCCTCGCTGTTTCCCCCCTCTCAGCCGTTTGGATTTAAAAGTCGGAGAGGGGGAGGAACTCGAGCAGTTTTAGGCAATTAAAAAACCTATACAGCCGGCATGCTGACTGCCTGCGCTCCGCGTTTTCGCTCTCTGCCAATTACAACGGCAGAGTTATAACCCCTGAAAAAATAGGGGTAGCTGATGCCTTACCCTTAAGTATAGTACCGTGAGCGCTGCGTTATCGCACACATCTAATAACCTGAGCTGCGCCGCCTTTCCTTGCGAGGCCTCCGTTATTAGGCTGTTCTCGTTAAATGACTGCTATCATCTGGTCCCAAAGTACATTAAATCCCATTATAATTATAAACACACTTCCCCATAACGTTCTCCTTAGATTACATTTGCGCTGCTTTACCCCAAGGGTATCTTTGTGCTAATACCGGCCGTATTTGTTGTTTTAGCAGAGGAGGCCGGGCCCTGCGCCGGCTGCCGTGTGCCACGGGTAGCGCTGGGGAGGGAGTCGCTGCTGCTGTGGCATCCCCAAAGATGACACCAGTCAGCAGGGACGCTGGGGCACGTGCGTGGCCCCAGTTCAGGATGCTCTGGCCCCAGCGTAGGGCGTCTTGCGCCCACGCTCTGCCGCCGCCGTTATCTGTTCTCGTTCGTACCGCAGAGCCAAGGGTGGGTTCCCCTACTCGTTCTGCTTCGCTCCCACCCCGAGGCTGCCGTTGCCCATCCTCGCCAGCCGACCTCCATCATCCATCCTTGGGCATGGAGACCCGCTGCAGGCGTGGTGCTGATGCGGGGTGGGTGCTTAAATTGGGCAAAATAAGCTTTATGAGGGTGACGTGTCCCAGACGGAATCCACCGCTGAACCCAAAACTTGGCTTTCTGGTCCATTTTTACGCTCTGCTTTCCGGTCAGTTTGGGTTCCCACGTCCTCTTGGCGCCGGCCGAGCAGGGGCCGGGCTTTTGCCCGGGGGGCTGGTTTTGCGCAGGGGCCGGTGTGCCGTGTCCCCCCCCCCGCCCCGGGGTGTCTGGCGTGGGCGGGCGGTGCGCGCATCCCGTCGGGGCGGAGGAGGCGCGGCGGGGCCGGGGGCGGCCGAGCCGCCGGCTCCCCGGCGCTGAGCTCTGCCGGTGCCGGGCTCCTCCATGTTTGTTGTCGGCGGCGCTGCCCGGCCGCTCCGCTCCGCCCCGGTCCCGGCCCCGCTCACCCCGCAAGGTGCCGCGGCGGGGCCGGTGCGCGGGGCGGGG